>JANBRL010000032.1:0-21016 GCA_027577635.1 Coemansia sp. RSA 475 | reverse complement strand
CATACCCATGTATGAATGATTCGTCCCAAAATTCGTTGTCCCCATTAAGGGGTTTAATAAAGCAACTTCTCAATCAAAGAAACAAATCTATTTATATTTATATTTTTGGTTGGCCCATTTCCGCAAGTCTTGGCACGAAAATAGCGAGTTTGGACGTAATGGCAGCCGCAGTGATACGGGGATTTGCCAAGTCATGGCTTGCAACGACAAGAACAGTGCGTGTGGGCAGGCCTGGCGTGCTGCTACAAGCGACGCGCAGCCAAACCACAGGCAACAGTGACAAAGACAAAGACAAGCACATTGCAGAGAAAAGCGACGATGTGCCAGAAGCTATTGGCTTTGATGTGGGGTTCCGGGACGGTTACGAGGCAGGGTTCGACGAGGGCCGGCGGAGAGTCGAGGCCGCGTCGAAGAACCGATCTGCACCTCCATAGTCGCACGAAAATCACATGCGGTTGGCTAGCGCATACATATGAGTATTTGAGTCCAGAGCGTTTTCATTTTCTCTTATTTTCTGAAACCCTAAATTTACTATTTTCTTTTCCATTCTTAGCACGCTTATACTTTATATTGCAAGAGAGCGGAGGGTTTTGGCATTTACAATACTCTATATTTTGTTACACTAGTTTTATTGGGTGTTACAAGCAGGCCGTAAGGAGGTTTAGTGACAAAGCGTAGGGAGTGAATTTGGAGAATGACGGACGAATCAGCAAGGTAAGGAGTGTGTGATATGCGGTGGACTGGGGTTGGCCCACTGTTGTCAGTCTTGGCGGAAGAGGTGGTGCAGCGTGGACTCGCCATATGAATTTGCAGCCCAAGTGTGGCAACTAGTTTTATATTGCGTATATGTCAACTAAACGAGGTTAACTGTGAGTTTGAGTTTAGCAACGTCACCAGGGCGCTCAAGGTAACAGGTAAGTCCATGCAAGCGCGTAATTCCATATGCGTGCAGCTGCCCAGACAGTGCGTCTGGAAGCTGCTCGTGGATCCAGACATCCTTGTTTTTCTGGGGCAGTTCCGAAAGCAGTACTAACATTCCACAAATTGGTGGCTGTTTTGCATTATAGTTCTTGCGGCAGACAACCTGTACAAACGCGAGCTTTTCCGTAAGTGATCCCGAATTACAGCTTTGTGCAGAAACGCCGTATTGACTAAATGGGTGTTTGTAGGGCTGCCAGATCCGTTTGTTGTGCTTACGGTTGATGGCGCGCAGACGCAGACGACAAAAGCGTTGAAGCGCACGTTGTCGCCGTACTGGAACGAGACGTTTAAAGTGCAGGTCAAGCCGACAAGTGTTATTACGGCGCAGGTGTTTGACCAGCGAAAGTTTAAGAAGCGCGGGCAGGGGTTTCTTGGCGTCATTAACGTGCAGGTCAGCCAGCACCTCAACGTGCAAACGGGCGGCGACGGTAAGCAAGTGTGGCAACGACAGTTTATGCACTTTTGGATGCTTGCTAATTGCAACTAGTTGATTTGTAGCCATGGTTACACAGGACCTCAAAAACTCAAACAACAGCGACCCCGTGCAGGGGCGTCTTGCGCTGCAGTTTACGGTGGCCGCCGAGGAGCCCGCACAAGCGTAAGTATATATTTCAAATGAGTATTCCAGGGACACTGCTCTGCCAATCACGGCAGTGATTTTCTGGAAAGAGTTGGCATCACAAAGGGGCTCTCTCTTTTTCTCACTCAGTTGCTCTTTTGCATCCTTTTCTCCGCTATCCTTTTCCTATTTTGAAAAGCCTAGTGTGTTGGCTTGGACAACCTTGCATTTCCCTTTTATTTTACATTTATATTTCTATTGCTGACCAATGTTTTCTCGGTTTTCAAACAAGTACCGTAGAGACCCCAACCGCACGACAGGCGGGCAAAGTAGCGGGGCGGGGCCAGCGACGCCGCCGCGCAATGCATCGCCGGCAGGACATGCACGGGCGGAGGGAGCAACGGTGGCAGGGCCCATGGTGCGCAACGCAACAGGGTCGTCGGTCACATCGACCAATGGCGGGCCGCCGCCGGCCATTTCGGGCAGCCCGGCCGATGCGTCAAGCACCGAAGGACATGCGCTGGTGCCGGGGTGGGAGCAGCGCGTCGACCACTTGGGGCGCACGTACTATGTGGACCACAACACACGCACGACAACATGGCACAGACCGACGCAGGCGGCGGGTGCCAGCGTTCCGGAGCCCACAGACAGCGAGCGCCAGCGCCACATGAGCCGGACGCTGCCCGACAACGCCAGCCGGGTATCTCCCGGCGCGAACGGCGCGAACGGAGCAGCCGGCGCAAGTGGGGCGAGCAATGCAAGTAGCTCGGCCCTGGGACCCTTGCCGTCAGGGTGGGAGCAACGGCTGACGCCCGAGGGCCGGCCGTACTTTGTCAACCACATTGCGCGCACGACGACGTGGGACGACCCGCGCTCGCGCAGCGCACAGGCGCCGAGCTCGAACCGGGCGGCGGCGGTGGCGGGCATCGCCGGGCAGACGGCGTCGCGGCTGGGCCCGCTGCCGTCGGGCTGGGAGATGCGGCTGACGTCGCAGGGCCGCGTGTACTTTGTTGACCACAACACAAAGACCACAACATGGGACGGTAAGTAATGCTTTGGATATGAGATGTGTTGCGGACTATTTTTTGGCTGGTCCCGTGACGCCACCTCCGCATATGCACAATTGATTCGCTGTAAGGCATGTACTAACAATGTTCACATGCTCATTTGCACATTAGATCCGCGTCTGCCGAGCAACCTCGACCAGAACGTGCCGCAGTACAAGCGCGACTTCCGGCGCAAGTACATCTACTTCCGGTCGCAGGCAGCCATGCGTCCGGTGCCTGGGCAGTGCCACATCAAGGTCGCGCGTAACGCCATCTTCGAGCACTCGTACAACGAAGTTATGCGCGTTCCAGTGAGCGAGCTCAAGAAGCGGCTGATGATAAAGTTCGACGGCGAGGACGGGCTGGACTACGGCGGCGTGTCGCGCGAGTTCTTCTTCCTTTTGTCGCACGAGATGTTCAATCCGTCGTACTGCCTGTTCGAGTACTCTGCGCACGACACATACACGCTGCAAATCAGCCCGCACTCGAAGATCAACCCCGAGCATTTGAACTACTTTAGGTTCATCGGGCGCACGATGGGCCTGGCCATCTTCCACCGCCGCTTCCTCGATGCGTTCTTCACGTCGTCGTTCTACAAGATGATTTTGAAGAAGCCCATTACGCTCGAAGACATGCAGAGCGTGGACGCTGATATTTACCGTAGTCTAAAGTGGACCCTGGAGAACGACATTAGTGAAATGGGCTTTACGTTTACGGTGGACGACGACCGGTTCGGCGAGCGTGTGGAGGTCGAGCTAAAGCCGGGCGGAAAAGACCTGGACGTTACGGAGGAGAACAAGAAAGAGTTTGTGCAGTTGAGCGTGCAGTACCGCGTGTGCGATCGTATCAAGGAGCAGTTCGAGGCGTTCCAAGCGGGCTTCCATGAGCTGATCCCCGAAGACCTGATCCAAGTGTTTGACGAGCGCGAGCTCGAGCTGCTGATCGGCGGCCTGGCCGAGATCGACATCGAGGACTGGAAGAAACACACCGACTACCGCGGGTACACAGAGTCCGACCAGGTCGTGCAGTGGTTCTGGAAGTTTGTGGCCGAGATGGACTCTGAGCACCAAACACGTCTCATGCAGTTCACGACCGGTACATCGCGCATTCCCGTCAATGGGTTCAAAGACTTGCAAGGCAGCGACGGCCCGCGGAGATTCACGGTGGAGAAGTCGGGCGACATTGTTGCACTGCCCAAGAGTCACACGTGTTTCAACCGTATCGACTTGCCGCCATATCCCGATTACGAGACGCTTTCGACAAAGCTGACGCTGGCGATTGAGAACACGGTCGGTTTTGGCCAAGAATAAGTTTTTCATTCTTTTTATTCGTACTATAAATTTGAGGTTACTCGACGTTTCGCAGTTCTTGGTTCTGAATAATATTGCCGCGCAAGACTTCGAGCTCGCCGTGTTCCACCCATTTTGGCCACTCCAGCCCTGCTTCTTCGACTTTGTTGACCCACACATCGTCTTCCCACAACAGCCGAATGTTGTTCGAGCTGGGCACGGCTTTCGACTTTGTCTGGTCCAAATACACAAGCGTCCGAGCCAACTGCGCAACCTGCCGTTCTTGCATATCCATCTCGCGGTTGCGTTTTTCCTTATTCGGCAACAACTTGTATTCGGCAAGTTCCTGCTTCGTCAATGGTTTGAGCGGGTGTCCGGGCTGCGTGGCCAGAGTAAAAGTGTCCATTAGTGAGCGCTGCGAGTCAAAGCCGTGAGCAACAACAAAGGGCGTCCAATGGTCGGGCCGAATGGTCGAGGGGAGCTGCGACGTTGGGATTTGTCCTTTAATAAGTCGGGGGTTGGCAAGCACCGACTTTTGCATAGTGGCAAGCACTTGTTTTGTGCGAATGTTGCGGAACCAGTAAATTGCACGACTCATTTTTGGTTCTTGTGTTTGTAATTGGAAAAAGTGAAGAAACAACAAATGCAAAAAAATGTGCGATAAAGCTAGTGAGCCGCGGTGAGCCGCGAGCTGGAACGCTAGGAAAAGTGTTTGCGGAAGCCTTTGAACGGCGATCGGATGCGCTCGAATGACGAGGTGAGCGAGTCGTTGCGGGGGCGGGGCTCGGGAGCACGGCTTGATGACGCAGGCGTGTCTGTGTCGGAGCGCTGGTCGGCGTTGAGCGAAATGGTCGATGCGAATGCCTCCATGTTGCTGTGCAGGTTCGGGAACATTGTGCTCACCGGCCTTGTTTTGCCTTTGCCTGAGCTCGATTTTCCGTTGCTCGCCTTCTCAGCTGCCTTTCCCGAACCTTGCGGCTCGCCGTTCGACACATTGCTGTTGTTGCGCGAGAACCCAGGGAACCGCACGCCCGAGCTCGACGGCGGCCTATTCTTCTTCAGCATATCGTTCTCGCTGGCCGCCAACGCCAGCTTGGTCTCCAAATACTCTATATGCTTCTGCATATTCTGCAACTGCATTTTAAACCGCTTGTGCGATTTGGTCCCAGTGCTGCCAAACTTGTCGTCGTCGTCCACGGCATGTACGCGAATACCGTCCGACGCGTCGTTGGTTTGCCGCAGCCGCGCTTCCATGGTGCGCAAGCGCTTGTCACGATGAGACACGTCTTTCGTGAGCTGCGTTTTCTCAGACTCGAGACGAGATACTTCGCCTTCGAGCCGCGCAATTTCAAATTGCAGGCGCACGTGCAGGGCTGCGGCCTCTTTGATCTCGTCGTCGAGCGCCTCTCTTGAGCGCTCCAAAGAGTCGCTGTGTGTTGCCTGCGGCGTGTTTTTGAGATCAGACAGCTGGTCAAGTGCTTTGCGCGACGCCCGACGTAGATGACGTAGCTCCTTCTCTCGCGTGTCTGCAGTGGCCTGTACACTCGACAGTTCTTCTTCTTTGGCTGCCAGCGATGCACGCAGTCCTTCGGTCTCGGCAATCATCGATTCTAGCTTGGTTTCAACCATTTTGCACGCCTGCTGGGCTGTGCGGATCATGTCTTCCAGCAGCGCACGGCCCTTGGACTCGCGCCCAATCCACCCCAGCAGCTCTGTTGCACGTGCCTCGGCTGCTGCACGCGCTGTCTCAGACTCAACCAGCTGTGCACGCAGACTGGAAATCAGCTCATCAGACACTGCTTTGACCAGCTCCAGTGCGCGAGTGTTCTCTGTGCTAGGCGCTGAATCACGACTTACGACCGAACTAAACGGATCAGCAGCCCGCCGCCGCAGCTGCTCGGTCTTCCGGCGGCTGCGACGCAACCCCTCCGTTCCTGCGTCTTCTGAAGCTACTGGTTCGCTCTTTGTCTCCAGCGCGAGCTTCAGCGCATTGCACACGGCCAGCAGCGACGACTGCGACTGGTGGATACTGCCAATCTCCACCGCTTGCTGCTCACACAGCGCTGCCAGGCGGTCGCATTTGTTGCCAATAACCGACAGTGCGTCGCTGGCTACGCCTGTGGACACACGACGCTCGGCCCGGGCTAGGAGGCTCATCGATCCTGCTGGCGCCAGTGACCGGCGTCCAGAGCCTGGCGACAAACTGAGGTCGCCATTCGTAGCGTTCTTGGACATTTCGTTGACCAGCGTAGCAACAACCGACTTTGGATGCGACTCCAGCGTCACATCGTCAACGGCGCTGATCGACCGCCGTGAGTTGCGCACTGTATGTGTGGACCCAATACTGAGTCGTGCTGGTGTTCCGCCCCCATTCTGGTACGTCTGCGACAGCGATGCTACACTTGACAGTCGGGGCGAGTTGTTTGAGGCGGTGGGTGGCGACCCGACCGCCGTGGTCGCCGATAATGGAGGCTGCAGCGTGGCCTGCACCATTTGGGCCAGCTGCGCCAGCTCCTTCTTCTGCATCTGCAGCCCCTCTTCAATTCTATCGCCCGTGGCTGCAGCAAGCGCATTGACCGCACCCACCAGCTTGCTCAGATGCTCAGCCTGCCCGCCAAACTGCTCCTCCAGGCTGCCCACCACCTGCGCTGTAAGCTTCTGATATGCGTCGGCCATGACGCTGCCCATTTGTGTGTCAGCTCCAATCTTTTCGTCGATTGGCATATGTGTTGCTGTTTCGCTTTCACCGGTATCAATGCCGCGGTCCGTGCTCTTGATTTCGTTTTCATCAGCATCACTGCCACGGTCTGTAACCTCAGTTTCGGTCTGCATGGCCGAATCACGAGTTCTTGCAGGCAACGGCGTGATCGACCGCGGTGGCTCCATCATTTGGGCCTCGAGCGCCGCTACTTTTTCCTCCAGCATCCGCCGCTCATCCACAAGGCGCCGCCGCTCGTCGTCCCACTTTTGCTGCTGTGCCGCCCACTGAGTCTCAGAGCTGGCTGCTGCTGCCTCCACCTGCTCGATCTTTGCGCGCAGAACACGTACTTGAGACGGATCATCGCGTGGGCCTCGAGGTGTCGCCGGCGCCACGCGCTTGCTGGCCTGGGCAAGGGCCGGCGGCAGATACGTAAACCCAATGAACGGCAATTGCTCGCCTGCGTATTCGCGACCATGGCCCAGTCGACTGCTGCTGGCCCGAGCCATCGCCATGCCAATGTCCTCTTCAGCCTCGTCACCTACGCTGAAATTGGACGTGTCGTCGGCCGAGCTTATACGCGGCACAAACGGCGCGTCCTGCTGCCGAATTCTCTTCCAATCGACGCCCGCAAAAAACGGATGCGCCTTGATCGCTGCCAGCCCCAGCCGGTCTTCCTGCCGCACCAGCAGCCGCCGCATCAGATCTTTTGCGTGATCCGAAGCCACCACCTCGTCGTCAAACGCAAGGTGCTTCTCGCACGACATGATCTTTGCGTATGTTTCAGGCACGCTGTCACTGTAAAACGGCGGATCGCCAAACATCATTTCGTACAGCACTGCTCCCAACGACCACCAGTCGCACGATGTGCTGACAATCCCGCCGCTGCCCAGCTCTCGCGCTCGCAGCGTCTCTGGCGCAATGTAGTCACACGTACCTACAGGTACCGATGTCTTGGCCTCGTGTGCACCGGCTGCGTCGATGCGTGCACACGATCCAAAGTCTGCCAGCTTGACGTGACCGTGCTCGTCGAGCAGCGTGTTCTGCGGCTTGCAGTCCCGGTGGATGTACCCAATTTTGTGCAAATCCTCGAGCGCCAGCACGAGCTCTGCGGCGTAAAACCGCGCTGCGTCCTCGTCAACCACGGCGTTCTCGCACCGATCGAGCATGCTGAACAAATCTCCACCTGCTACAAACTCCATCACAATATACAAGTTTTCCTTGTCCTGGAACGACGCGTACAGGTCTGGAATCCACGGCGAGTCTTTGCCTAGCACCAGCACGTCCCGCTCCTCCAAAAACGCCGCTTGCTACCATTCATACGTCACAAATAGTGTTAGCCTGAGACACCGCCACAATACAAAATGCAACTCATACAGTTCAACTGCTTACCTCACGCTGGCTCAACAACGCTTGCTTGTTGAGCGTCTTCATCGCGTATACGCCCTTGTTGTGTTTGCTGCGCACAATGTCTACAATCCCAAACTGTCCGCGCGCCAGCGTCCGAATAAAGTCAAAATCGTGTTTGCTCAGCCTCAGCGCCTTGACCTCGCTCACCGTGGCTTTATCTACAAAAAAGGCAGTCCTTAGTCAACACACAATACTCCACACCAATGCTGCTCAAGAGTGTATGCTACTTACAGCGCTCGACAAACTCGCTGACGTTGGGCGACGACAGAAACTGCCGGTCATTTAGTTCCTCGTGCATAGCCAGCAACGTGTCTAACATGGCACCTGTGTCAACAGCACCGCGGTACGCCAACACGTCTTGTGCAAACAACGAGTCGGCTAGCACCCGCCCGCGCTCCTCGAGCGTCTTTGCTGCTGGCATTTATAATGTAACAAAAGAACGCAACGTGGTTTGTAATGCAAATGTAAACAATAACAGCTGATGGGCCTAATTTAGATACTGAAACTGCAAAATGAATAATAATGCTGCAAAGGAAAAGGCAAAAAGGAAAAATGCCCGCTCAGACAGGAACAAGTAGTTATTTCATAAACAAAGCCTACGTCACGTGTGAGTGGTTGATTTCCTCAAGAGATGAAAGATCAATTGATGCTGAAATTGAACGCTATAAAAGTTGTGTTTATCGTGACTGTAGTCAGCAGCTATATGGCTATCACCAGTTGCTAATTAACCGGAGTAATGCACGAATACATTGATGTTTTAATTGGACATGTACATGCAACCACATAGAACAATGATTACCAAATTAGTGCAAGCAGTACACAACAGCATAAAAGCAACTTTATTTACAATTTATGACACTTGGTGCCTATTGCTTGGACGTGACATGTTCATCTACCAATTTATGAAAACAAAAATAACGTTTGCTTATTAAGCTACACTGGCCCGGCTTTTGGTTTGCGACAACCCAAGCTTGGCCAGCCGGTCCGCCATCTCCTGCGTCTGCGCATCAGCGCTTTGCGACTCGCTCGCATGTTCTTCCAAGCCCATGGCACTCAGTTCGCGCTCCAAATCATCCAGCTCGTTGCCCGCCTCGGCCTCGCGCTTCTGCTCCTGCATCTTCTGCAAGTACATTGCGTTGATACGCACCAGCAGCTGCACAGCAACTTGAGCCAGCTCCTTGCGGTCCGCACCGTCCTTCTCAGGCTCACTCGTAGGCTCAGCCTTGGACTCGGGCTCGGGCTGCTCGGCCATAACTTGGCTGCGCCGGCGCAAATACGATACAGGCTCGTCGGTGCTGCGAGTAGGCGCATCAGACACTGCGCGCTTGGCAAACGACTTTTGCACGGCAATTGAACGCCGCACAGTCGGGTTGCTGGCCATCGACGCCGCCTCTGCGCCTTCCGCCTCTTCCAGCTCAGGCTCCTCAACCGCCACAACAGGCACAATGCTGCGCGACGTGGTCGCCGTGGCTCCGGTCAGCTCAGCGTCTGTGAGCTTCTCGGTATTGAGCCACTCGTCGAGCGACAGATTGACATCGTCCTCGTCTGGCTCGTCCTCGGGCGCCGTGCACTGCAGACCCATGGCACGGTACGCCATCAGCGCCTGCATACGCGCCTGGTGCGCCATCGGGTCAACGGCTTGCGCATTGGGAATTGGCATGCGCAGCTTCTGCAATGTCTGCGGACTGGCGCCCAGCGCTGCCTGCGACATTAGCATCTGCTGCTGTGCCTGTAGCTGCTGTTGCACTTGCTGTTGTGCCTGCTGCACTTGCATCGGCGTGTACAGCCCCGAGTACAGCGACACGCCAGACACCGGCATCTGCGGCGCCATTTGAGCGTTCGAGTATCCGCGCGGCCGGGCAATCGGACGCCCGAGCATCGCATCTGGAACACTTGGCGCTGCTGGCGACAGCGATGCAATCCGGCCATGCGACTGGCCCAAATCCAATTGCGCGGCGGTAAGCGCCGGAACTGTGCCCGCCAGGTCTGTCAGTGTCGGGTTGACTGGTGCGCCAATGTTGCTTGGGTACGACATGATATTGCTCACGCCCGGAACAAACAGTCCTGACGCGCCCAGATGCGGCGCCGATACTTCAGGGCTGGCAGCCAGGTCAAAGCCCATCGAATGTGTAGGTGCGGTGACTGGTGCAAGGTTCGCGTACAGCCCGGTGGTGGTCGCTGATGACAGCAGCGGGTCAGGCGACGGTCCTGGATGCAAGTTGCCCAGCATCAACAGATCGTTCAGCGAGTTCGGGTTGCTGCTGTCGAGCTGCTGCACCAACTGGTCGATAAACAACGACCGTCCATTGACGTCAGTTAGATCGGGCAGCAGCTGCAAAACACCTTCGTTCAGCTGCTTCAGCTCCGACGGCGAGCTCAGCGATGTTGGCAGATCACCCAGATCGAAGCTGTTGATATCGCGATGTTGCTCCAAAAAGCTCAGCAGTGCGTTTTGGCCTACATGTTAATATTCAAATGATGCGAATGTTAGTATTTTTGTGCAGAGACAAACTGACGAGAAGCAGCTTTCCAAGCCCCCCTCAGCCTCCCTTTTCTCCCGACAAGAGTCGAATGAGCCATGCTCGCACGTTTCCCCTCCGATGGTTGGTGACAACATTAGGCGTGTAGTGAGTGGAATAGTGAAAAATTATAGTGCAAACGTGTATGAGAGAAACAAACGCCAAGGTTTGTGCCTCGCATGCGCATATGGATAGCGAGCAGCGAGGAACAGCTCAGTCCTCCCCATCTGCCTCAACACACCCCTTCCTCCATAAAGCAACAACACAGGAAAAACCCAAACCGCAGAGGAACATAAAGATGAAATGGGCGATGCCGCAGGGCAGAGGTGGAGGGTGTGTAAATAAATAGGGCCCAATAAGGCAGAGAGACGGACGAGACAGGGCGCAAGCCTACATATCATAGTCATTCAGGGCATATCTGTCCAGAGACGACGACAGCGGCATATAGGTGTGGCCCAGCGGGCGCATCAAAGGAGCATCAAGCTGAGTGCGCGTAAATGAGCGCTTGTCAGCCAGACCGCTGAGGCCAGAGCCAGAAAAAGTGGTGGAGCGCGTGGAGGAAAAGGGGCGCGAATATGAGGAATATAGGGAGGAAAATGAGGCCTCAGAGCCCCAGCTGCTTCCGGCCGACAGCGGCGGCGGAGTGTCAGACACTCGCACAGGCATGCTGCGCGAGGCTGGCAGTCGGCGCTCCGGACACCCCGAGCGCTGCACGACTTCGTGCACGCTCGGCAGTTGTACCGAAAGCCGCTTGGCTGAGCAGGGAGGCTCTGAGAGGGACGAGGAGCTGTGCTTCTCGCGCAATCCAATTGCATGTGCAAGACAATCCAAACCTTGGCTACCGGCAGTGCGGCTCTTCTTGACCGTTTGTTGGAACTCTTCGATGGCGTTGATTCCGCGCTTGCCGCCGCCCAGCAGCCCGCTGCCGTCGTTGATGTGCGGCAGGAACCCTGGCATCGGCGACGTGATTGGCGTGTATGGCGAGTGGCGACGTGGACGTCCTACAACATGCAGTCAAGAAATAAAGTTAGTGTATGCGGTTTACAGCTGTCAAAGCGCGTTCAGTCAATGCGCCAGGCGATGCTTACCTAGACCGTGGTCCATCGGCACCTGGCTGTCGTCGGGGCTCAGCGAGCCTACGGCCGGCGACACGTTCGAGTGGGCAGGCGTGTAGAGCTGCGGGTTCAGCATGTTTGTGTAGTAGTTGTAGTCAATAACAGGTATCACTCGCGGGCTCTCGCTGCCTTCCGAATGCGTCTTTTCGTGCTTTTTCAAATCTTGCGGACGCTTAAACGCCTTTGCGCACAGCGTGCATTTGTACGGCTTGAGCGGCACATGCACGCGGATATGAGATGTAATATGGTCGCGCTTCGTGCGCTTGATGTTGCAGTCCTCCCACTTGCACTCGAGGCACAGGTTGCCGGTGGACTTGCGGCCGACGTGGTCGTTGGTGATATGCGTGTACAAAACTTCGGCGTCGTGGAAGCCGCCGGCTGTGCAGCCTTCCCATTTGCACTTTAGCACGGGACTGGCCGAGTGTCCAAAGTGCTCGCTGGCAACGTGTAAAAACAGTGCTTCGGGACCGTCCAGACCCAATGTTCCGCATCCGTCCCAGCTGCAGACCAGCATGCCTGCCTGTGTGCCAATGTGTCCGTTGGTGAGGTGCACAAGCAGCGCCTCAAGGTTGTTGAACGTGCCAGCAGAACATCCGTCCCACTTGCAGCTTTGGCAGTCGCTCATGTTCGGTCAGATAAAAGTGTTAAAAAAGGTACACGATAGGGAATAAAAAACAGTATATTGATAGATAGAGAAAGAGAAAAGGCTTGGGATTGTGGCTCTTCAGAGAAAAAGAGTGTGAAAGGAGAGGAGACAAAAGAAAGCCGGCTTTTGTGCTTTATGGGCGTTTTTGCTCCTTTTTGTAAAAAGGTCGTTTGTATCCAAAGCCTGACCCCCGCTCCTGCCGGAAATAAGGCGGAAAATGTCTTGGCATTGGATGCAAGCGCCAAGAAAAACAGCTTGGCCAATCAATATGAGTGCACATGACTGGACGCCACAACTATTCAAAGTCTTCATCCTCCAGAATCGCCACGCTTGGCGTGTCATCCTCTTGCAGTGAATGCTGTGGCCGCTCGCTGCATGGCTCATCCTACAAAGTATAAGGTTCCCAGAATCAGAACAAAATCAGAGCCAGAACAGAACCAGAACAGAGGTAATGACAGAGCCAGAGCCAACATAAAACTTGATGCGCAGCAATAGCAACGCAGTCACTTGAAATTACCGTAGCTGAAACATCACTGAAAAAGTCGTCCATATCGCGCTGACTGCTAGGTGGCAGCACAATGGCAGCCACTGGCGTGCTCACTACAACATACGCAGCAATACACAAACATTAGCAAAGACAGACGCGAATAACACAAAGAGCCATTAGGGTAGGTAATAACATCGTACCAGGCGTGTGTGGGCGTGGTCGCACAGCTTGGCCCTGGCGGTAACTGTCGAGGTCGCGCTGAAACAAGCGTTGAGCGTTGGCTGCACGGCTCTGCGCAGCGTCACGCACGGTATCCGCGTACTGCGCGTCCATAGCGCTTTGCAGCTGCTCATAGTGGCTAAGCCGTGCTTGTCTGTGCTCAGACTCTTGTTGCTCGAGCTCAGATGCATTATCGCACGTGATGGCAGCGGCCAACTCGCCATACACGCGGTCCAATGCAATGAGCGCTGGCTGCAGCCCATCCGCCTCTGCGCGCAACGCCTCAAGCTGTCGTTGCGTGTCGGGAAGTAGCGCCAGCTGACGTGCCAGACCCTGTGCGCCCTCGTGATGTCTCGGCAGGGACTCGAGCAACCGGCCTATTTGCGCATCGATCGTCTACAAACTCCCCGATATCAGTCGTTTGCTCATTCACTTGTTTATAAATAGGGCAAATTGACTCTGTACCTTGCACTTGCGCATGCTGGTGTCATGGCGCTGTTGTGTTGACACCCATCGGGCTGCCGCTCTATTAATAGGATATGGCCAAAATACGTTAGCCAAGCGAAAACTATCCCGTGTCTCACAATAGTCCCAAACAAGAAACAGGGGAATATAAGATATCTTCTTTCTTTATTCCTTGTGCTCACCTTTGCACGGCCGGCTGCAAAAGGTCGGGCACGTCGTCCCTACCCGGAAAAGAACGTCAGCGACAAAACAGAAAAGGAGGGCTGTTAGCAATAAAACGTGCAATAAGGGGGTTGCCACGAGTGGCCAAAAGCATTGTGTTGAGCTTACGCTGGCAAACGGCGTGTATGTGGTGTGTGTGGAACAGGCGATTCGGTGCGAGCGCCAAATATGGATCCCATGAGCCGGCTGAGCGGCGGCGACGGCTGCGACGGGTCGGTGCGACGGTGCATGGTTTGAGCAGAAGACACAGGGTGTCAGGCGTGCCAGCATCTTGGCTTTTCAGTCATGAACAAAAATTCCATAAAAGTATGGTTTACGCTTATTGTTCAAAAACAAAAGCCTCACGGCGTGTTCCTGTAACGCCGCCAATTGGCTGGCACTTGGTCTTGTCCAAGCGAGCGCCACTCGACACGAGTGGACCGGGGAGAATGGGCAGACCTTTTTTATCGTCCAGACTTTCTTCAGAAACAGGCTCCGTTTATTTCGTTCCGAGTCGTTTCTCTCTTTCTCGTTCTTTTTTCACCACAATAAACTTTTTATTTTTGTCTCCGCTTTTTATCCTCATTTTCTCTCTTATCGTTCTTTATGTTTTGAAACCTTTGTTGCTCAGCCAAACTACGCATCCCATCATTGCACACAACTGGTTTTGGAGCGGCAATACCGCAGACTATTCCTCTTTCTCTCTGTTTCTTTTTTATCTAGCTAATGAGCAGCAACGACGCGGTGTCGATTACGATGCCTGTACGGGCACATACACATGGGTCCGCGAGTGTTGGCGCGCATCTGCACACACACGGCAAAAGCGTGGCGGCGCCTCGCATTCCTGGCTCGCTGAAGAAAGCGAGCTCAGCGGCGGGCAACGTGTCCATGTCAAAGTTCACGCAGCCAAACAGCGCGTACACAATTAGCATCAGCAACCAAAGCATGCGCAGCTTGCACGCTGCCGGACTGAGCGACACCTTGGACAGCCCGAGCAGCGCGCACAGCCAGTTTGGCTCTGCGGGCAGCCGACCTCTGACGCGCTCTGGCATGTCGGCGATCCGCCGCACATACTCGAGCAACTCGATGAAAGTGCAAAAGATTGCCGTCGGGCCAAAGAGCTTTATCAAGATAAAGTTGCTGGGCAAGGGCGACGTGGGCAAAGTGTATTTGGTGCGGCAAAAAGAGACGGGCAAGCTGTATGCGATGAAAGTGTTGTCAAAGGCCGAGATGATTAAGCGCAACAAGATTAAGCGGGTGCTGGCGGAGCAGGAGATTCTGGCAACGGCCAACCATCCGTTTATTGTGACGTTGTACCACACGTTTCAGAGCGACGAGCGGTTGTACTTTTGCATGGACTATTGCATTGGCGGTGAGTTTTTCCGGGTGCTGCAGTCGCGGCCCGGAAAGTGCTTGCCTGAAGAGGATGCAAAGTTTTATGCAGCTGAAGTCACTTGTGCGCTCGAGTACTTGCATCTGTCTGGATTCATCTACCGCGACCTCAAGCCCGAGAGTAAGTTTTACAGCTGATTATGTTAATGTGTGCAGTGTGTTACTTGGTGCTGACGCGCAATCCGTGTGCTATTCGGTGCTGACGCGCTATCTGTGTTTTTATTTGGTTCAGATGCACAATGGGGATATCATACTTACTGCCTGTTGTCTATTGTGTTGTTGTAGACATTCTGCTTCACGAAACAGGCCACATTATGCTTACGGACTTTGACCTGTCGAAGCAATCGGATCCGCCAGGCACGCCAATGGTGCTGAAGAACACGTCGTTTTTCTACAGCCTGCCGTCGGTGGACACTCGAGCATGCACAGCTGGGCTGCGCACCAACTCGTTTGTGGGCACCGAAGAGTACATTGCGCCCGAGGTCATAAAGGGCGTTGGGCACTCAAGCGCCGTGGACTGGTGGACGCTGGGTATCCTGATATTCGAGATGCTCTTTGGCAGCACGCCGTTCAAAGGGTCGAACCGCAACGCCACGTTCCGCAACATTCTAAAGTCCGACATTACGTTCTTGCATCCACCTACGCACCAAGCGGTCTCTGCGCCGTGCAAAGCACTTGTTCGGCGGCTTCTGACGAAGAGCGACAAGAAGCGGCTGGGGTCGCGGGCCGGCGCTGCCGACGTGAAGCAGCATGCGTGGTTCAAAGGCCTAACGTGGGCGTTACTGCGTAACCGTACGCCGCCCATTCTGCCGCTGGCTGATCCGCAAAAGCAGCAGCTATTGCAGTTTGCGCTAACGTACGAGCCGTCGCAGGACCGGCGACCACGCCAAGGCCGCGATTCTGCGTCGCTCGACATTGAGCGCGAAGACTTGTGGATTCTGGACCCGACCAAAAAGGGCGTCGATCCGTTTGAAAAGTTCGAGTCGATGACTATTCTCCACGACGGCGACGACGACTACGGCTTGTTTATCCCCAAAGAAAACAGCTCCGACTCGAGGTGGACCGAGGGCGAGTTCACAGCCGTCGAACACGACTAGTTCTTTTTCATGCACTTATGTTTTATGCCATTTTTCCTATATTCATTACCATCCCTCAACACGATTTACTTTAGAACGATAAACATAGAATTGTTTGTTGCATAAATGGTAGTACAAGCTTTGGTTAGCACAGGTCGTCGTCATCGTCAATGTCGTCGGGCATGTCGGCACGGGACACACCAGGGTCTGCAGAGTCAGTTGGCATTGCGCGCCGTCCGCCAGGGACGCGGATCTGCAGGCCCAGGCGCGAAACCGCGCCATCCAAGAACGACACAACCTGGTCCCGTGCCAGCTCATCAAACCCTTCCTGATCTCCACCTTCAAACGCCTCCACCATCGCATTAGCAACCGTGCCTTCATTCGACCGCACAAACGCAACACTCTGGGCAAACGCATCCAGCTTCTTCCCTGCCTCCACGCCATCGCCAAACGCCAGCACCAAAACCACCGCACTCAAATAACTCTTGGCCAACTCTGGCCTATTCCCCAGCTGCACACACACGTCGCCCAACCGCTCATAAACACGAGCTGCGTCTGAGAGCCGTGATTTCTGGATAAGAAACTTGGCCAGTTGTTTGAATGTCGGGATACTGAACCGCATACGGTCTTCGGTCTCATAAATGGATATGGCGGATTCGTACAGTTGTATGGTTCGAGGCGTGTCAATGTCCGAGCACGCCGTAGCGGCTTTTACCATCATGGACGCTGCCCGGTCAGCCGACGATCCTTGCGACCGGTACAAGTCGCTTGCCCGCGTGTAGTACGTAATGGCTCGTGACGTGTCTCCCAGTTGACGTTCGGCCAGCGTGGCTGCTTCCTCGTATCCTTTGGCGGCCAGAAATATAATGTTCACTTTGACGTATGCTTCGCTGGCTTGGACGTGACTGTCCACGGCTTCTTCGTAGTGCATGGCTGACTTGTACGCGTTGGCCGCTTTGTCCCAGTTTGTCGCGGCGATGTCCCATTGCGGCTTGGAGAGCCAGCTGCTTTTGGACGCTTTTTGCGCGTCTTTGGCGTACGAGTGGGCGAGGTTTAGGCTATCGGCTCCCATGGCTAACGATAATAATATATTCTAAACGTGAGCTAAAGTAAAAAAAAGTTGGTTAAAGTGAAAAGCGGAAAGCGTTAAAGAACGGTCACATGAGGTAGTGGACTGGGATCTCTGGCTATAAAAATACACAAAGTGAGTTTATGCACGTTTATGCACTTATTTTTTGTATATGGGTGTTGCACACGTTTTCTATACACCTTAGTGTTTAGGCATCACTGCCGTTATTTATCAGAACGGGTTCTTTGAGAATACCAATAGTTTACAATAACTTTTCCTACCGTGGCTAGTTGAACCGCTGATCCAAGAACGCATAAAACTGCGGGAAAATGGCATCCGACGTGTCACCGGCAAACGACGTCAACACGCCAGACTTGTCATAGTACTCGAGCAACGGCTCCGTCAGCTTGTGGTACTGCTCGAGCCGACGCCGAAACGACTCGGGGTTGTCGTCCGGACGATGCTCGAGCCGCTCGCCCGTCACATCATCGACGCCTGGTGTTTTCGGCGGATTGTACGTCAGGTTATATACGCGCCCCGACGGCACATGCACGTAGCGCTCGACTATGCGTTGCAAGATTACCGATTCAGACACTCGCAAGTTGACGACTGCGTTGAGCGGCTGGTTGTTTGCCTCGAGCATCGTGTCCAGCGCCTGTGCCTGCGCAATGTTGCGCGGAAACCCGTCGAGCAGCCAACTGCCGGTAATCTTGCCCAGCTCGTTGCGGATCAAGTCAACGATTATGTCGTCGCTCACCAACAGCCCGCTGGCCACCGCCGCCGCCGCTTTCTGGCCTGCCACTGTCTGCTCCGCAATGTTGCGCCGCAGCACATCGCCGCTCGATATCGCCGTAATCCCAAAACTCTCCCGCACCCGCGACGACTGCGTCCCCTTTCCCGCCCCCTATCCACAAAACACACGCCATGCAATTAATTCAATTAATCACAATCAAACAGGGGAACAAAGGTACCATGCACGTGTTGCCCACCGTTTTGCTGCACCACCAAAGTTCACATGAGCAGTCACAACTCCCCTTTTCCGTTCCCATGATGCACTCTCTCAGTTCCAATCTTTTTGCGGGCTACTTACGGGTGCTCCAAGAATAAGCATGCGAAGTGGTGTACCGGTGCGGGTAAGCGACCGGAGCTGCGGCAGCTGCACCTGGTCGTCCACCTCAACGGCTGTCTCTGTGGCCGATGACGAGCTCTGCCATCTTTGCTTCTGCGCCTGTCCCAAAACAGCGCGTCTGCTGTTCAGCGACTGCGTGTAGCGAAACATACGTATGTGGTACAAGTAGGGAAAATCAAAAGAAAAAGCTGAATTTCGAAATTAAACAGTCTGTGGTAAAAACGGAGAAGAAAATGATTCAACCCATCTTTTCCTTTTTTACAGCCATGTGTGGATATAAGCGGGCATTTCGAAAAAATCCGACCAAGCGCAGTAAGTCACGGGATTGTCAACTAGTTAATGCACGTTTGAATCATCTGAGTTTATCTTTCTTCTTTATTATCCTGCTTTTATTATCCAAAAAACACGCACTGTCTTGATGACTGCCACGCAGGCTGAGAATGCTGCCGGTTGCAGCGCCAGCACGTTGGCGTGGGTGGCCAAACTGGACTGCGCAGACGCTGCTGTTGATGCCACGGTTGCATTGACTCCAAGCGACCCGCCCACAACTCCCCTGACCCAGCCGTTGTGGCCTGGCGGCCGGTTGCGGCTGCTGACCAAAGTACGACTGGACACAGTGCCCCTTGTGCTATTCACTCATGTGGCATTCGGCATGTACATAAACACGGGCTCGTGCAATCACTCCAAGCGGTACGTAAACGGACTGGTCAACTCGCTACTGCCGCCGATGCACACGGCGCTGGTAGCACGAATCGAAGGTGTCAAACCAACAATACATGCAGTACATGATCCGTTCGTTGATACGCAAGCAAGCACCGAGTCGGGTCTTCCAAACTCTGCGTTTGTAGTTATATACGCTGAGCCCAGCTCGCCGCCGCGTCTGGTTCTGCATGTGCTGGACGCATCACCGGAGCGGCTAGAATTGCTTGCGGCGGCTGCAGCGGGCTCCGAATCCTTTACACCAGACTCTGAACACATTGCAGGGGCTGCGGCAGATTCTGAACCCTTTGTGGAAGACTGTGGGCTGCGCGACGAGCTTGCGTTTGTCGAGCACCTGGCTCGGCTAAGCAGCGCTGAGCAACAAGACCGGATCCAACGCACTCTGTCTGCCGAAACAACAATGATGTCTGGAGCCACTGCCCTGTCACGTACGTACAGCGCGCCTCGAGCGCACACAAACAAGCGCATGACACTCAGTGACATTGAACAATTTGCCGCCGGCGACTCAACTGCTACAAAGCCAATTCCACAAGCTGTGCAAGAAGCGCCGAGCGAGCTCACCGAGGAGGCAAACAAGAAACTGGCCAAGCAACTAATTATTGCCGCGCTCAAGGAGCGTGGGATTACGCGCGACCATGCGGATTTTGCCGCGTTGTGGGGCCAGATCTACCGCAGCCTCAAGTTTGCATTGCGCTCGAAAATATCCTGTCTCACGTACTCTGTCAGAGATCTGCGGGCTGAGGTCGACAAGCACACAAAATTCTACTGTACCGACTAACGTCTTTTATTGGCATTTAATTCATCTAATCTGTTTTAAAAGTTTGCTCCGCTCGGTGAAGCAACGGCTGACTGGAGCTTGCTCAAAAGCTTGTGGTTTTTTCTTTTTGGGTCCGACGAATTGCTTGGCTTTTAAGAATTATTGTGGCCACAAAAAGACGTGCTGGGTTCTTAGAACTACGTTTTTTTAAAAGACTGACTGGACTGGATTGAAAGGCAGGATAGTGCAAGTGTTTTTTTCTTAGAGGAAGATTTCCTCCTTTCGCCGTCTTTTCTCTTCTTTCCTCTTCTTTCCTCTTATTTTATAAGCTGGCTTTTTTATTTTATTTCTTCAAGCGAGGAAAAATCCTACAACGCGAAGGTTTTTACAGGAATTATTTCGTGCGCTTTCTTCTTTCGTTCATAATAGTTCAATTCCATCATTATCGCGCCATTTATATATTTAAAACTACTAGAAACTATTACGCGTGATTTTAGTTTGCAATAGAAACCTTCAAGATATTGCACGATGCGTCGATACTTTATTTTTATAACGCTAGCGATATCGCTGCTATTTGGCCTGGAGACTGTGTCAGCACTTGCACAAAATGTTACTAAAAGAGCGACAGATGTGGCACCTGATGCTGTGGCCAACATTCCCAACGGACTGCTCTTGGAAAGTTACAAGCAGACGTTCTGTCAGGTGATGATTGTATCCAGCCAGGCTGGTGTTGCAGCAGCCAGTTGCTTCAAATTTGATGATAATGGTTACACTGACCCAAGCACGTACACGGTTATAGTGGGCGGGGGAGGGATTGATGGCTCACTCAGGCTTTATGTCACCAAAATTGAAAAGCACCCCAACTATAACCCAAATTCGTTTGCCAACAACCTGGCCATTGTCACATTTGGCGCAATTAACAACCCAGATATTATGTACCAAATTGGCGATATACCGTCTGAATGGCCTGGGTTATACTTTGTCCATCGGTCGCTGATTGAAGACCAATTTTCTTGGAATGACGCCAACATTATCGAAGACACATTGGCTGACAGCGAGGCCTGTGGGGCTGCGTCACCATTGTTTCGGGAGAATAACATGGATTTTATTTGCAATATGGCCACTCGTGTGTCATTTTCAGATGGTAATTGTGTGCTTCCGTACAAGTATGTGGTAGGGCACAGGGACACGGATGTTATACAGCTCGGGTTCTACAGCCATAGTGCAATTAAAGAAGC
>JANBRL010000031.1:0-12524 GCA_027577635.1 Coemansia sp. RSA 475 | reverse complement strand
GATAAAATCAGCAAATAAACATAAACAAATGGTCCCCCCTTTTTATTCCCCTTTTTGTTGCTAGCCACGCGTACATTAGAAACCAGGGATTAGATGTCGACAACTATAGACGCGTTAACTAGCTTGGCTTCCTCGATAGTCTGGCCGATGCAGTCTGAAAGCCGTGTGCTCATAAACAGCACTTCGGGGATTTCACTGGCTGCTTCGGGCAGCGTTGCCTTGAGATACTGGAATATAGTTGCCACAGAATCGGTCTTGGCAAACCGCTTGACTACGCGCTGGCCGTTTGGAAAGCGGAACTGAATGCGCGTTGATGCAGGTCCAGCCGCAGGCTCCAGAGGCTCGGTTACCGGCAAGTCCCCGTACCACGCGCCAGGGCCTTGCTCCTCTGGAACAGCTTCACTCGTCGCTTCTTGCGCCATCTGCTCGTGGGCTGCCGATACGTCATCCACATCCATCTCGTCCTCGCTATAACCGCCGTCGCTGCTGCTAATAGAGTGAATGTCGCTGTAGCTGTTTGCATCGCTAAACGTGTCGTACTCGGACCCTGACCCCGCCGCAACCGCCGGCTCTGCCCGTCCATCCAGCTCGCTAGCAGCAATCGCCGCCGCTAACTGGTCTTCCTCTGACAAATTATACACATTCCCTAGCGCACTCCCGCCTGTGCTTGCGCTCCGCGACGTACTCGCCGCATTGCTTGCGCTATTCTTCTTGGCCAGCGGGTTCTCCGACATAAAGTTTGTCATGTCTTCCAGCATATCCGCAACATTCTCGTAGCGGTCAAACAGCGTACGCAGCTCGCCGGTCTTTGGGTGGATTACAGCAATTAGTGGATAACTGGTTGCGTTGTACATGTTGGCAATCCGATTGCCTTCGGGAACATCGACCGAGAGCTGGAGAAAGACAAAGTTCTTGCGCACAATGTCTTTGATTATGCCCTGGCTCCAGATATCGCGGTTGAGCGCCTGACACCGAAAGTCTGACACGTTTTGCAGGTTCACGAGCACCCACTTTCCACTCGATTGCGCCGTTTGCTTTGCCGAGTCGAGGCCGCCGGTATACATAATGTCAAATGGCGGCTTGAACAGCTCGGCCAGCCGGCTGCGCCGCGACGCTGCGGCTGCCACAGATGGCTCGTTTGCTATCTCGGCTGCCTCTTGGGCAAAATCGCGGAACGGCACATGCCCTGCTCCCACGTTCTGGTTAAATATCGACGCTGTCGAGCTGCGCAATGCGTTTGGCGCGTACGCACCGTACGGGCTCTGGTACACGTCACCTATGCTACTGCCATAGTCGTCCACCAGCACATCGCGCCGGGCTGCAATCGGCGCTCTGACGTCGCTGTCATCCAGCCCTGGTGTTGATCTGCCAGATGCCGGTACTGCGGCTGCCGCTGTGGCCGCTCCATGACTCTGCAATGGCTGTCCGCCGTTTTCAAAGTAAAGCGAAACTGCCTGCTCGACATTGCTCTCTGTCACCTACAAGTTTTTACCCACTTTAGTGGCTACGGAAATTCACATACGTAAGACACTAAAATGTGCGAATGCGACTCTGTACCTGCAAGTACCCCGTCGCAACGTCGGGCTCAGCCCCAGTCACCGCACAAAAGTTTTGGACGAGCTCTGAATCCATATTCAATAATGTTTAATCGTAAGAATTCAAATAAAAATTGCAGAAAAGAAAAAAAGATACTTTATGCCTTGGCAGTTTCAAGAAAGATTTATTAAAATAATTTGCTTAGATGCTGCTGATATAAAGAACATTGTTTCCGCGGATAAATGCGTCGCCGTAACGGTTGCGCAGTTCTCCGTCTACGTATTCCTCAGTCTGCTCTAGCGCAATGTTCATGTATCCGTCCAAGCACGACAATACGCCCTTGTAGTCAACTCCAGAGTTTAGCCGTACAAACACCTGCTGCCCAAGGATGTGCTTCAGAAAGTCTGTGGGCGTCTTCTTGCTAATCTGTTCTGACATTGTGGTTGCTGGTTATTAAAAGTTCAAATATGTTGTCATCTCTCATGTTGTCCCATCTGTCCCACGTAAAGTATTTTGATCGCTCACCTCGCTCATATATGGGCAAACCCCACGTTTTTCTGAGATTGAGCAAAATCCTTTTGTGTAAAAGCTCAAAAAAGTTTGTCTGTCTCTTTTTCTACTTTTCAATTAAAGATTTAAACGTTTGCTAGCAATGGAAGGTCGCCAATTACGCCCAATTTACGATGCGCTGGAGCTGCCCGATACGAAATATGCGGAAGAAGAATGCGAAAAGCTGCTCCGCAAGCACCCTAACCATTATGGCGCTCAGTCCATCAAGGCGTTTATACTGGCTCGGTCTGGACGGCCCAACGAAGCGTTGCTGCTAGGACAAAGCGTGCTTAACACTCCGTCTGCCATGGCCAGCGCACATGTACAGCAGGGTCTGTCGCTGGCATTCCGAGCATTGGGGCGTCCGCGCGAGGAGATCATGGTCTACACTGCCGCACTGTCTTTCTCGCCAAACGACGAATCGCTGCATACCAAAGTGTTTAAGACAGCGGCACGGAACAGCATGTTCAAGGAACAACACCATGCTGCGATTCAGCTGACCAAACTGTCCAAACAGCAAAAGTACGTGTGGTGGCTGGTAGTGAGTCTGTTTTTGCAGGCCAAGCACTCTAAGGACGATGTGTCAGCGCCGGTACAGCTTAAACTGGCCGAGCGGCTGGTTGAAAAGGCAGTAACTGATGGTCAATTGACGTCTACTGAGGAGCTGCGCGTGTACCTCGATGTGCTTGATATCCAGGACAAGCATGAGCAGATGACAGAAGTTATGGCTGATAATGGCCAATTGGCAGCCATGATATCTAACGATCCGGATCTTGTGACCCAGCGCATCAATCTGTTTATAAAGATTGGCGCTTACAACAAGGCTATTATGGCGGCAATTGCCGCACTAGAGTCGAGAGACAATTGGGCCGACTACAAGCTATACATTGAGGCGGTAGTTACACTGGTTGGTCAGGCGGCAGATGCAGAAGCCAAGCACTCTCTGGTGGCTGGCATCAGCTCAAACTTTGAAAAATGGGCGGGAGTTCGCGGAAAGGCTCGTGGAGCAAAGCTAGCACAAGTTGCGCTGGCCACTCGGATGCACGAAGCTGGCCATGGCGACATTGTTGGCTCTCCCGAAGCACTGATCTGGGACTATTTGACAGAGTTCCAACAAAAGGCAATCTGCTACTCGGATATTATGCAGTTTATTGTTGCACGCCGGGAACCATCAGTTCTAGAGTACCACCAAGCACAGCTCGAGCAGCGGCTGCCAGCTGCACGCGATTCAGCGACAAACAGCGATGACGCAGCGCAAGCCTGGGTGAACTTGGAAAAGATCCGGTATCTTTTGCAGGCACTAATGGGCGAGACCGATCCTAAAGCTTGGATGGCAGGTATTGAGCCGCTGCTCAAGTTTGGATTGGGGTCGAGCCAGGCCCGGAAGAAACAGCCTTCGTGCAGCGATATGGCGTTTATCGCCAGCCAGCGCATCATCCAGGCAGCGTTTCTTGCCTACAGCGCAGCTGATCAGCGTGAACAGTTGCATTCGGCGCTGTTCAAGGCGCTATGTGTGCTTGAATCGGGAATTCAACTAAACGACAACAGCTTCCTACTCAAGCTATACGCAATTCGTGTATACCTTTATCTTTCGTGCTATGAGCGTGCGCAGACAATCTACGACACGCTGAGAATCAAGCACGTTCAGTTGGACACACTCGGCCACTTGATAATCGGCCACGGTATGGCACTGGGCTGCTTTGCGTTGGACATGGAGCTCTGCTACAACGGTGTTACCTTCTACGACCGGTTTCAGTCCAAAATGCCACGCGACATTGAGGCAGTCTACCAGCAAGGAACGTACTCGAACGTTCAAGACTTTTTGGAGTTCCAGAGCAACATTGTCCACTCGGTACAGCGCGAGTGCACGCATCGATATGCGCTGCGTGGAGAGGGATATGAGTACGGAAATGCAAAGGAAACACTGGCTCGGTGGGAGGAAGCAGATGTCTCGTCAATTGAGCACTCGGAGCAGACGTTGAGTGCGTTGCATGATAACCGGGATGTATCGGTGATGGGGTTGCTAACTCCCAAAGACATGGCACAGTGGGACTTGGAACTGCTGACGCAGTCAACACCGATCCCTGGTCACGACTTTATTCGGGCATTTTCGCTGGTTCCGCAGGTAATGCACTACCTGGTGTGTGCCGATATTGAGTCGCTGCAAGAAAAGCTGAGCGAGCTGACGCTTGTTGTCGATAATACCAATGACACATTGTCCCGCCAAGACGTGCTATTTGTTCGAGGAATTATTGATGTGGGTTCTCTGTACATTCAGGCATCTGACCCGCAAAACGAGATTGACGACCAGCTCAGTAGACTGCTAAGCGTCATTCGCACCAACTTGCCTAGCAATGAGCTCGACCCAAGTCTGTTCTCGCTCTCATCAGACGGTATCTGGAACCTGTCTGCGGCTGCCGAGCTATTCACTTACATGTTGGCGCTCAAGCACGCACTATCGGCACAGCGCTTGCCGGCTGCCAATGCAGTTGGACTTGCATTATCGCAACTGCGCAAAGAGGCTCTAAAGTCGGTAAACACGCTGCGGGGCTGGGTTGACAAGAACACACGAGCGCTGGTTGAGGAGCAATGGCTGGCTGAGAACGATGACGATATTTTTGCAGATGTTAAGCGGTTTGTGGTTGGCGGCCAGAAACAAACTACGTCGATGGTGACAAAGGCATGTACGACCAGCTGGCTCCGGTCCGTCAAAAACTTGCTGTCTCAGTGGGAAAAATGCTCGTCATAATTCCCCATAAATTTTGTTTTATTTACCTGGTTTATAAAGCAATGTTAGCAATATTATATAAATGTTTATCGCTGGTGTTTATTGTTTATTTGGATTAATATTTACCATGCAGACGGTAAGTGTTTTGAAATTATTAGTTGTTTTGCGAATGTGTTTTATTAATGTTTATTATGCCGTAACGTAGGACGGTCGTTATAATTACGCGCTGATGACGACTCCAGCGTTGCTATATTCAGCCGATGCAAGCTGGTTTGCGCCTCTTCCAACCGACGGTATGTTACTTAGCTATGTTGGGCTAATTGACTAAACATTATTTGTAATACTAATTTGCTACATAACCACCAAAAAAGTGTAGATATCGACATTGATCCGGCGCAAATAATGCCGCTTCCAGACGAAGGCAAGTGCGCATATTTCACATTTACTAAATCTCGATTTCTTTATTGCATAGCCCGGTACTAATCAAATGTTATAAAATGATAGAAGTCTACGAGGGATTCTACGAAGATATGTGGTCCGACCTAAACAAGAAGGATTTGTTAAAGTGATTACATGCTTGCAATACATATTATACTTTAACACCGGTGCCCAGGACGGCGACAGTGTTCACAGCCATTACCGCCGCAGCCACAGCCCGTGCTGCACCCGGATCCGCAACGCTTGTCGTGGGGTGCTCTTGCCTGGATATGAGGAGCAGGTGCAGTTTCGGCTTGAGCAGCAAGCGCGGTAGCGGCAATGGCAATTGTAACGCTGAGGATGGTACTAAAGTTGACCATGTTAGAAAAAATTGCTTATATTTGTTATCGTAAAGATACTAAAGAGTATTTTCAGACTAGATAATTTAGCCGTTTATATAACACGAAACCAACAGATACATCTGTAATGTTTAAACAACTTTGGATATAACCATTAATCCGTCAAATATTGGCAGTACTACTTGAAAAGTGCGCGGGTCGCTTGCGACATGCTTATTGAATTCGTGTATTTTGGCAGCAATTCGTGACTTTTTAAGAGGCGGGTCACTTTTGCCGTGGTGTTCAGTGTGTACTTTGCCGTGAAATAGCACATTGTCGACTATAATCTGACCGTGCGCGCTCAGCAAATCTCGCTCTAAAATCAGGTCGTAATACTTCTTATACGCCGACTTGTTAGCGTCAATAAATATCATGTCAAGCTTGTTGGTGCTATCCCACTCTGCTAATGCTGTCTCGGCCGGCTGAGCCAAAACAGTGACAGTGTCTTTGTACCCAGCCATATCAACGTTCTGTCTAGCCAACGCAGCTATTTCTGGTTCACGCTCACATGTCCATAAATGTGCATTTGTACTAGTTTCACGATGCAATCCGTGAGCAAGCCAGAGCGCTGAGTATCCAATATAGCATCCAAGTTCCAGTATACGTTTTGGTTGTTGTGCGCGCACAAGACTGGACATGAATGCGCCCTGAAGTGGTGAAATCATTTTTTGGGCCTCAATGGGATTGGCAGCACATGCAGCCAACCGGACTTTCTGTAGTGCTGGTGGTTCTGGTTGAGAGTAGCATGTTGCGTAGTCGTATGCGCTAGTGTCTTGGTTCATAAACGACCAAAGTGTTTGTTGAGGTTGAAAAGTGTGCACCATCCTTTGCGTAGCCCACTTGGATACTCTCAATCTCAAGTACATGGCTCGGCAATATAAATGTGGTAATTGTTATATTTAAAATGCAGATAAAACTAGAGATAAAATGTATACTAACATTTAGACCTTTAGAAAAGAGTAAGCAATGTCCAAAATTTTAAAGTATGGGTGTTTCATTCACTTCACTTTGCCAATGTGCTTTAGCTTTGGGTAGTACCACTTTAGTTCATAGAGTGCACTGTCCAGCGTACTGTCGATTCCATACAGCGAGATCAACAGTGTTTCAAGCTTTGAAGGTACCGGCTTTGGATATCTCTGGCTCAAGCCTTTCAGTATAGTCACAAACGATCTTGGGTCAGTGTTGTAGTTGATATTAACACTGAGCGATGCAAACACAAGATATGGCATGGCAGAAATTGCATCAATAATCTTGTCCAAGTCAGCCAGGTCTTGAACATAGAGGTGCGTGAGATACGACCAATCAACAAACGACCAATCAATCTCGAGATCCGGGTCAATGACGGTGCACTTAACAATAGGAATCTTGCTAATGTTTCTGAATATCGCGCTGGTGTTGTGGTAAAATGTTTCAGTGTTTAACTCGCTGTACATGTCAAACGACAGAATCAGCTCGTTCAGGTTGCTAGTGCTGTGTTGGCACAGCATATGCGCATAGTCGGAACGCCCTTTATATGTGAGCTCCTTTAGTGGTGCTGACATTAAAGACTCTGCAACATCAGCTGGAATCGGTATTTCAAAAAGAACCAATGTTTCCAGTTGAGAAACCACGAGCTTGGGCCAAGCTCTATCGATAGGATCAATACTGCCATCCTGAAGATCAAACTCGGAAAACCTGTCGCCCAGAATCTGCATAGACTTGAGGTTCTCAAATACAAGCGTATTCGAATCGTTATTGCGAATAAACATATCCCAAGAGTGTGGCATGTCAAACACCAACGAAAGAATTTTTAGCGGTTGTGGCATAAAGTTTGGCTGAATCCCATCGAAATACGTATCTCCAAGCCCTTTAAGAAGAAAGAACGTAAGACTGGTAAGCTTGTCTGCATATATTGGCTTTGAAAAGTTTGCCGGCATAGCGCAGTCAAGGCTATTGAGCTGACGACCGTATAGCTTCATAAACGTGTTGAAGAATGTCAACGTATTTGGATGCGGAGAGAGTGAGCAAATACCCAAATCTTTAATATTGGGTAGCCTGTCAGCAACAATCTCAGCAATAGTTTTGGCAATTCTATAACCAATTTCGACTTGATCAAAGTCGCCTATTTCCTCGATAGCAGTAATATACATCTGGGTATTGAACTTGGAAGGAAGAGTGTCTGCAATAAGATACACAAGATCATCCCAGGGCGTATTCGTTTCGTCATTAATAGCAAGATGCTTGGCAGTATCCAGGAAGTCGTTTTGCTCAAGCAGCGTAATATTTGTAGACACGATAAGGGTAGCATTTGATTCGTGAGTGCATTGTATAATCGCGCGGTTGTAGATATAACGAGCTGCGACCATTCGAATAACACGGCTAATGGCCAAGTATGGAAGCGTGCTTGCCCAGCTCCTCAAGCTGCCATCTGCAGTATACGCCGCATATTTAATAATATGAAAAAATATATCCAGAGTTAAAGCTGGCATTTTTATAATTCAACAAGGAAAGAGAACTGATGTGTTTTTCCAACGTAGCGGTTTTCTACAGAAAAATAAAGGATTGGCGTGTAAGAAACATATATGGGGCAGTAATTTGGTAACTGGACAATGTGGCGCAGTTTTGGAAAATTTAATGTAAAAATGTTGTGCAGTCCATCTGTTTTGCTCTACAAATGTGGTAATTGTTATATTCAATATAATAAATACGACTAGTGATAAAGGATATAATAGCATTCAGACCCTTTTGAAAAGAGTAAGCAATGCTCAGAAAAAGTATGAGTGATTCATTCACTCCACTTTGCCAATGTGCTCAAGCTTTGGAAAGTACCACTTTAGCTCGTCGAGTGCGCCATCCAGTTCATCGTCAATTCCAAGCAGCGAGATCAACAGCGTTTCCAGCTTCGAAGACGACGGCTTTGAATATCTCTGTTTCAAGCCATTCAGCATAGTCACAAACAATGACAAATCAGTTTTGTAATTTATATCAACAATGAGCGATGCAAACTGAAGATATGGCATGGCAGGAATTGCATCCAGAATCTTGTCCAGATCAGACAGATTCTGAACATAGAGGTGTGTGAGATACGACCAGTCAATCAACGACCAATTGATCTTGAGATCCAGGTCAGCGACGGTGCACCGAACAATAGGAATCTTGCTGATGTTTCTGAATATCGCGTTAGTGTTTTGATAAAAAGTTTCAACGTTTGACTCGATGTACATGTCAAAAGCCAGCACCAGCTCGTTCAGATTGCTAGTGCTGTGTTGGCACAGCATATGCGCATAGTCGGAACGCCCTTTATATGTGAGCTCCTTTAGTGGTGCTGACATTAAAGACTCTGCAACATCAGCTGGAATCGGTATTTCAAAAAGAACCAATGTTTCCAGTTGAGAAACCACGAGCTTGGGCCAAGCTCTGTCGATAGGATCAATACTGCCATCCTGAAGTTCATACTCGGAAAACCTATCGCCTATAAGCTGCAGAGACTTGAGGTTCTCAAATACAAGCGTATTCGAATCGTCATTGCGAATAAACATATCCCAGGAGTGTGGCATGTCAAACCCCAACGAAACAACCTTTAACGGTTGTGGCATAAAGTTTGGCTGAATCCCATCGAAATACGTATCTCCAAGCTCTCTAAGAAGGAAGAGAGAAAGACAGGTAAGCTTGTCTGCATATATTGGCTTTGAAAAGTTTGCCCGCATAGCACCTTCAAGGCTATTGAGTTGGCGACCGTATAGCTCCATCAACGCGTTTAAGAATGCCAACGTAATTGGGTGAGGTGAAGTTGAACAAATACCCAAATCTTTAATATTGGGTAGTTGGCGAGCAACAATTTGAGCAACGCTCTCGGCAGACTCATAGCCGAGGTCGTATTGTTCTTCGTCAACCGACACGCGAGTTTCTTCATCCTCGGCTATTTCCTCAATAGCCGAAGTATAAGACAGGGCGTCAAACTTGGACGGAAGAGCTTTTGCAATAAGATGCACAAGATCAGCCCGGAACGCATTCGTTTCGTCGTTAATAGCAAGAAGTTTGGCAGTATTGAGGAACCCGTTTTGCTCAATCAGCGTAATATTTGTAGACGCGACAAAGGTAGCATCTGGTGGCAGAGTGCACTGTATAATCGCGCGGCTGTAAATATATCGAGCTGCGTCCATCCGCAGTTCGTGGCTAATGGCCAAGTACGGAAGCATGTTTGCCCAGCTATCCAAACTGCCATCTGCGCTATACGCCGCAAATTTAATAATGCGACAAAGAATATCCAAAGGTAGAGTTGTCATTTTTATTACTCAATGATTGTAAGAGAAAAGAACAGATTTTCTTTTTCAATTCAGTGCAGTTTTCTGCAGAAAAATAAAGGATTAACATGTAAACATTGGATATGGGGCGGACTTTTGCTAGCACATGTCAATGTAGCGCAGCTTTAGAAGACATTACATAAAATATTTTGGATGTTTTGCGCTATAAATGTATCAAAAACAAGCTTTTATAATGAAGCGATTGTTGTGCAGATAAATGGATACAGCTGGACAACGAACTGCCACTTGCAACTAATCGCAAACAGGAGTAGTACATGTTTCAGCTGGAATTGAACCGGACCACCACATGTTTTGCATGCGCAAATGGCTGGCAAAGGATATCTGACGTGATGATTTTAATGATGACAAATTCATAATTAAAAGATAAGCGTCGGGCACAAGAATTTCCCGAACGGGAACAAAGCTCGGTTATTGGTGGATTTATGGTAGGTCCATACCCCTGAAATCCCTATTTCCTTTGTCCAAGCGCTTATAACACTTTGACGTCGGACTATTCTGTGCAACGCAACTTCTCTTTCACATCTAATTTTATGAACACGATTGTAGTTATTGTTGCTATATTTCTCGCTTATCGGATTATCTCTACGTTTTTGTTTCCAATGTCAACAAACGCAAAGCAGCTTGAGCTCAAGGACATCCTAGAGATTTCCAGCAGCGGCAAGCTTGGCGACAAGGACATGGTGATTCTGGATGTGCGGCGGCCCGATGAGTTTGGCAGCGGACACGTCAAGAACGCAAAAAACGTACCGGTGCAGGAGCTGGGCCAGGCGCTTCAGCTCACGCCAAGCGAGTTTGAGGCCAAGTATGGGTTCAAGCTACCAGCAAACGACTCGCAGACGGGCGTAGCTGTGCACTGCATGCGGGGTACTCGGGCTCAGATGGCTGCCAGTCTGCTGGCAGAGGCCGACTATAAGGACAACTTGTATGTGTATCTCCCGGGCTGGACCGAGCTGGCCAGTGCTGCTGACGCTCAGATCGAAACGCTGTGATTTCGATCATTCTCTGTTTTACTATTTTTATTTCCTTTTTATACACTATATAAAGTTTTGAATCTAGAGGCGGAATGTCAGTTTTGAGCGTACTAGCTGGCGCAGGCTGGCTGCTGGGGCTGGCGTTTGTGGTGTTTTCGCTGGCGTGTGGGCTGTACGTTATTTCAGAGTGGGTCGAGGAGTGTCCGCGGCAGACTCGGCAGCTCATTCAGTACGCAGTGTGGGCAGTGGACGCAGTGCATGTGCTGGCGCTGCTGGACGGACTAAGTGTGTGGCGGATATGCGTATCAGCGGCAGCTAACCATGCATATGCACTGAACCTGGAGCGGTTCCCGCTGGTCAGCTTGAGCAGTGCGACGTTCCTGGGCAGCTGCGTGCTGGCAGTGGGCAACCACTTTATGTGGTTCTTCTACTTTATCCGACATCTGAGCTTTCCATTCGACCAGGTGTGTACGTTTATGTTCTTTGGCGTGTGGCTGGTGCCACTGGCGCTATTTGTGTCGCTCACCCCTATGGATTCCGAGCTTCCCAGCGCTCAACACGTGGATACGCCGAAATCTCGCCAAAACATGTTTAAAGCGTTGTTGGCTCGGCTCTGGCGTTCTAACGAAGAGCTTCCACAATCGCTCCACGACGAATGAAATGCACGAATAAAATGCGCGTGTCCTAGTTTCCCACCAATTCTTCTTTTTTTCCCTTCCTCCACTTTTCCGTGTGACCAATTATTATTACTGTAATTTGCTTTATATTAAATGACCATTCTCTACTCGAAAGTTGTTCCGCAGAGCGGTGGCGACGGCGAGACGCCGACACGGCGCTTCCATACGTCGGTTGACAAGCTGGTGGACAGAGCCGACCCTGATATTACCAATATCTACGCGGCTCTGCTGGAAGGCCAGAAGACGCGTCCCGACGCCGAAGTCTTGGGCAAGCGCGAGGTGCTGGGCACAGTGTCAGAGGAGAAGCAGGTGCAGCACAAGGTCAATGGGAAGATGGAGACTGTGACCAAGAACTGGAGCTACTTTAAGCTCGGCCCGTACACCTGGATGACCTACAACGACATTGTCGAAACGACCACACAGCTGGGCGCTGGGTTCCGCAAGCTCGGTGTTGAGCCCAAGGGCCGCGTGGCTATTTACGCGCCGACCTCACGCGAATGGCAGCTGTGTGCATTTGGGGCGTTTTCTCAGTCAATGCAGGTGGTTACTGCGTACGATACGCTGGGAGAGAGCGGATTACTACACGCAATGAACCAGGCCAAGGTCGAGGTAGTCTTCCTCAAGGCGGACCAGATGCCTATTCTGGCGCGCATCATGGGCGAGATTGAGACGGTCAAGCATGTTATGTACTTTCAGGATTCGTACGGCATGCCTGATGGCTGCGCCGAAGCGATTGAAAAGGTCAAGGCCAAGTTTAGTGTGCACACGATGGACGAGGTGTGTGCGCTAGGCAAGGCCAATCCAGTTGATCGTGTGATACCTGATGCACAGGACCTGGCGCTTGTCATGTACACCAGCGGCAGCACTGGCAAGCCCAAGGGCGTGCTTATCGGCCATCAAAATGTGATGGCGGTGGCTGGCGGCATCCACAAGTTCATTGCGCC
>JANBRL010000030.1:0-22762 GCA_027577635.1 Coemansia sp. RSA 475 | reverse complement strand
AAAAGTCGGATGACGGTCGGTGCGTATGATCCGCGATCCGGCATGGGAAATATTTTCCGTTTGTAAATCCTCAAGCTTCCACAAAGCAGTGCATAAATATCCTGTTCTTGTCTTAACTTTTGTAAAGTTCTGCCCGCAGTCCGCTAAGCTTGGACACACGCCATAAGCATTACTTCTGATTTATAGAAATAATCGGCTATTGGCAATTAACATTCTTTTGTTTGTCGTAACTTTAGTTGGCAATATCGTTAGTTCAATAACTATTTTGTCTCCGTTCAGCATCCCAGTACTTATATTTTCTATGATAATGTCTACGACCATGACATCAAACATACAGCCATAATTAATTTATTGTATTATTGAATAACAATTACGGTTTTATTCGACTGTCGATAGGTTTGATGGGTATTTTAAGAAGGCGCTCCGTAGTAATACAATCAGACAGCAAGTGACAATGGCTATTGTAGATTAAACCATGTACATAAAACTGATGCCTGCACCCGAACGTATGAGTCGCTTTATCCTAAACACTTGCCGCTGCTATCTTTTATTTTCTAAGAAACACTGTGAGCGAATGTGGACCCAACATTGATGATGCGACATGAAGGCTAACCGAGGTTGGTAAGCTGCATGCCTAGCTCAAAAACTCCTTTTGCACAGCTGTCAAATCCCAAAGAACATCTATTAATCAAATGTGCATATTCACTAATTTAGTGGTTTTTAATAAATGACAGGTCAATGTGCTTGTTCTTGTTGGTGTACTCTTTGTGCCAGATCCAGCGGTCGTCTTCCTTGACATACTCAACGTTATACTCGCCACATCCGTTGCTGACCATACCACCAAACACCGAGTCTTCGTTTGGTGAGCCTCGATACTTTATGTCTGTATCCAGACATTGCACAAGTTTGCGGTTAAACATGTAGAATTTTCCATTGCCATACATCACACCATTTAGTGAGTCCGGAAAGTTGCGAGGCTGGGTTCGTTCATGGTCGCTGATATACACTGGCTTGTGGTATCCTTGATACTTTTTAATCAGACCAATAACGTAGTCAATGTCAACCAGCGCATCGTCGTCCAGTTTGATAAACAGTTCCTTGTCTTCAAATCGCTTTATTGCTCGAGCAAAACACTTTGTTTTCTTGTCAAGTGTCCGATATGTCGAGGTACGATGGCAGACAATTTTGCAGCCTGGCCCGGGCCAATCGCACACTGGATACAAGTAGTTGCGTAGCCAGGTGTTTTGGTAAAACTGCATATCCGTGTTGTTGTTGACCGGGAATATAACTGCTAGCTTATCAAGCATTGCGTATTCGGCGCCCATGTTTGAATGAGATGATGGCTTGCCGAATATACCAGCGTCGGTATACGCTTGCCAATACCCATATCGACCAGCAGCAAATAGCAAACTGGTTGCCATAAACGCTGATATTAACAGTGCAACAAACACATGTCGGCGGGTTGGCTTTACACACGCCATGCCAACCCTGAATAATAAGTATAGTAAACGACTAAAGTGTACAAATAAAAAATTAAAGAGAAGAAAAGATACACAACTGTACAGATAAAAACACAGCAAAAATGGCATTGAATTTGCGGCATTGAATAAAGGTCATTTTATAAATAGTATCGTCACTGAATATAGAAAGTGCACACACTCATGGCCGCTCCGTCCACACTAAATACGCCAATCTAAAATCTGCGATTGGCTAGAGATCTTCAAAATTGGCATACTTTTCTGGATGTCAAGGCCTGACTGAGTAAATCTGCCCCAGATATTGCATCGCCAAAATCGTTACGTCGCTATTTTCAGGCTGACGAAAACAACTTTTGCGAAGACACTGCGAATATAGAGCATTTGTTTGCAAAATGGTATTGAGCTACTACCAGAAAACATCGCTTTTTAATCCTAGTCTACAACACTTTTATTTAAATGTAAGAATCATACATCTGAAAATGTATTTTAATAAAACTGGTTAATAAAAATAGAGTAATCAAGCAAAAGCTAAACAATAAATTGTTTAGCTATATGTTACGTCGTTGCCAGAGGTGGACAAATATTCAAGTAGAATAAGTTTTACTATCAGCAAGGAGAAAGGCAGTAGATGCTGCCACTGCTTTCCTCTATATTTGTAGTGTAGTGGAGCAACACTCTTGCTTCCTCACCACACTAAGCCGCCCACTGCATAAACGCCATATATTGTCCAGACGGCTCAGCTTGGTTCCAATGCCAGCTCGCCACTGTGGCTCGCCGCTTATACGATATGTACCTTCCACGTATAATAAAGTGTATCCAGATGAGGATAATAACTCTTATACTCATTGATAAACTCTTTAATGGCAAGTGATGAATTCTGAGGTGCACTCAATTTAGACAGGGCGGGCAGCCGGGGCAAAAGATACTTTACTAGAGTTGTTGCGTTTGTTAAATTACTCTTAAAAAATCTCATAACAAGATTTTCAGTCCTAGAGTTTAGTGGCTGAACATTGGTAAACTTATGATTCTCATATTCTGCTACGATTGAGCATGAGTGTTCATCTACTTCTGTTATCCTTGACAATACCAAATCATTTAAATTTGGCAGCCCCTGAAGTAGTATTGGAATAGTATCTCCACTAACTGAAGCGCGTATTGTTATGTGTGTCAGAGAAGAGCATGATATGTTGCTCAACACTTCTTTGCTCAAGCCCCCGAAAACATGCAATGCCATGTCAGTTGTATGCTGAGCCTTACATGCAAATTTGTTAAATGCAGTAAAAGGATTAATATGCGAGTCTGAACCTCCATACGCTAAATTCATTGAAAGTGTTTTTAACCCCAGAAATTTGTGCCTTTCTAGCCTAGTTAAAGTTTTAATGGATCCAGTTACGTTAAGGCAGAGATCCTTTGGTAGTACGCAATGCTCTAATAATGGAGTAGCTGCATGATCATATATAAATCTCAAGTACTTTAGCTTTGGAAAATGTAACATTGGCCATTGAGGTTTGTTGATTTCAATTGAATTACTAAGGGCCATGTAATCTGCGTCCATAGCGTAATTGACATCCAGGGTAGCCAAGTTTGAAAATTCAATAACATTGGGTTCACCTTCAACTGCAAATGTAGACCAATTGTATCTATACGGGATTTCTAGAAGAGAAAGCGAAACAAGAGTGTCGGTAAGTATGACTGGTAGTTGGCATGCTTTTTCAATCTTGAAATTAACCGTCAAGTGCGCAAGCTTGTTTAACACAAAGCTGTTGGTATGTAATAACGGCTCATTAAGTTTCAGCCGTGTAGTCTGCCCTGAATATGCGGCCAGTAACTGACTGTAAAGTGGAGATGCAACGTTATTGTCTCTATATCCACTAAACTCCAAATCAACAACACCTGGTAATAGCAATGTAAAGCTCTTTACCACAGATGGTATAGCGCTATCAAATCTGGACATGTCTCCGGAAGACATATTGTATGCCTCGCTCCTGTTTTCAAGTTGTATATCGAGAGATTTAACACTGGGCCACATTTTGGAAAAACCTCCCAAATGGTTTAAAACAGCAAATAACCCAGGTAGAGGGTTTGCAAGGTGAATTATCTCAATTTTAACATGTTTTACCAAATTGGTTTGTCCAGCTGCAGCAATAATGTCTGCATTTGTTCTCATAGTTTCGTTTTCTGGTTTATCAATGCTATCACCCTCGGCAACTCTATTGCGGGGAGCTTCTTTGTTGCTGTAGCTTAGCCTAACTCTATTAAATACTAATGGCATACTGATGGTGCGCCACAATCTGCACGTAGCCAACAATGGTAGTCTCCTCATCTGTTTGTACAACATACAGAGATCTATATGGCAAGCATACTTTAGAACAATAATAAGAATATCCTCGGGCAAATCGTTAATATGCATAGTTTAATGTGCCAAAAAAACAAGAGTTGTAAAAGTGAGTAATAAAGTAGTACAAGAGAAGAGAAGAGAAAAGAGGCAGCTTTTCGGCCAGCTGCTGTTTAGTGTGAACTTTTTGTGAGACTTTAACCAAGGGTGCATCCCTTTGCCTTTGCCCTTTGGTTCTTTTAACAATTGAACTTTCAAAGGAAACTTACCAATAATTTATTAGTTTGCTAATTGAGTTGACGGGCAAACTTGCAATGGCAGGCATACTTTGCTAATACTCTGCTTGCAGCTGTGCATGTTTTAACTAGAATTCATAATCGTAAAATTGTTTATCTAGCGCAAGTACCCTGTTGTGCAAGATTTTCCTCAATGTTGAGCGCATTGCTACGTGACACCTGGGCCGCAATAGCCGGATGGTTTTTGAGATTGCCATAGAGGCAAGCTTCCTATTCTTGGCTTCCAATGTGGCTTCGTTTCTGTCAAGGACCCACTTGCGTTCAAGATCAATATGTGCTATCCGTGTATTGTGGGTGAAACAATGCTGCTTCAGTTGCTTGCCCAACCAGCTGGGACTTGTTCAAGCATGTATGCTGGCCAAACGTACAATCCAATTTGATGCCCAAACAGTCATGATGGAATCAAGCCAGACTCGGGTTCAGGACACTCTGTAGTTTGAAACTTTCATCCGCTCTATATTTTGCCCACAAAACACAACATAATAGATACTATTACGGCAAGTTTGGATACATTTAGTCATTTCTAAGCGATATGACGCACTATAAATTCAAAATAATCCGAGAAAATCACGAATTGTCCAAAATAGATTTCATAGAACTTGACAGATCCCCAATCCTAGCTCTTCTCTCTTTCTCTGTTCATTGCGTTGTTTTTTTTTAATGCTGAAAAACATTGCTACTAAACGATTTGGTTTTATTTCTAGTATATTTGCTTATTCTCGATCCATGGGTACCAAAGACCTCTCAACTCCGCCAGTCCTTGAGAAAGCACAGGGCAGCTCGCAGTTGGCGACTTTTGCCGCTGGCTGCTTCTGGAGCGTAGAGTTGGTGTTTCAGCGCAAGGATGGTGTTTTGCAAACCCAGGTTGGCTATACCGGTGGTCACGATAACAAACCTAGCTACGAAGCTGTGTGCTCTGGAACGACGGGTCATGCCGAGGCAGTGCGTCTAGAGTACGACCCCAAAACGATATCGTACGACGACCTGTTGACTATCTTTTGGAACAAGCATAATCCGACTCAGGGTAACCGCCAGGGCGGCGATATCGGCACGCAGTACCGGTCTGCAATCTTCTACCACGACGAGGAGCAGAAGAACCTTGCCGAGGCGAGCAAGACCAAGCGCCAAAATAACTATGACGTGCCAATTACTACGGAGATTGTTCCAGCGGGTCCGTTCTACGCGGCAGAGCAATACCATCAGGGATACCTTGAGAAGGGCGGACAGTGTGCTGCAAAGGGGTGCAGCGACAACATCCGCTGCTACGGCTAGGGCTTTTTTATAACAAGATTGTGATTACAGAATACGAGCGTTATGTATAAATGATGACTCTATTAGTCGCTGGGCAAACTTCAACTTGGCCCTCGGGTACGTTGTAGCGCTTATCCATTGGTCCAGCAAAGTCTTGAACCCAAAATCCGTTTGACACGCCAATACCCAAGTACCGTATGTCTGGATGAAGTATGTTTGCCAAATGTCGCGGTGAGTTGGCCCAGGCATTCATTATACTGGTCTCATCCGGTGCGCCTGCACCAACGTTTTCGGCCAGTATATTCCACTGAAATCCTAGTCGAGTTAGCCGGTCACCAATCTGGCCGGCTCCATCGTTGTGTGTAACTATGTGGTTGGCGGCCTGAAACCTTGCATGCTCTCGTGCGAGGTGTATAAGCTTGTCGTGGTAAACAAGTGGGTATAGGTTGTGGGATACCCGCAGGTTATTGACCAGGCAGAGCATTTTGGCCATGCTAAAGCTGTTTACGCTGTCCATGCCTTGGGCTATGTATGTAGGCGCCGCCTGAGCTGGTTTAGTGGATGTTGAATGCAGATCAGCTGGTGGTTTGCTCTTTTCGTTGTTTGGGATATACGCGTTAACGGCAGACATAATGTCCATTATTCCCAAATAACGCTGAACACTGTCAGACTGAGAAACTGCTGAGCCTAGCGTTTTGTCCGCCAACACAGCAAAAACACACGAAACGAGTAACCAGCGAATATACATAGTACGTAATAAAACGGATTTAAAACCACGGAAATTGAAAATTGCGGCAGTATTCTCGACAAAAAAGAAATATTGGCGAGAATGGCACTATTATATACCATGTGTTGTCCATAAACTTTACAATAATTGAATACAACACATTCAAAATACACAGTTACACATAACGCATTTAGTTATCAATGGACAGTAGCTTTTCTACTTTGTTTAACGCAAAAGACATGTACGAATACGTCAGTGGTGATCGTATTCTTGGGAATTCGTAGTGAATTAACTGTGGGATTCTTCAACAAGCTTGTGCGCAAACACCTTTTTTGCTCAGCCACACGTAAAACATATGCACACTGCATTGGGCAATAGAGCTGTGCTCAAAATTTCAGTAAACTAAAATTGGCGCTGGCCGTTTTGGAAGCAACTGATATGCCATGCATGTGGCTATTATTCAACAGAATAACTGGGGTTTAGAATTGCATGAGAAAAATTCAGTTAATAAAATTGTATTGAAATCCACTTTAAATAAACTCTTTTCCCGATCAAAAACTTGCTATAAGTGGTCGGGACAATAAAATTACTAACAAATAGACTGAAAAGACGCGGGCTAAGATTATTTCTCCTTTACTGGGTGCATAACGGATCCTTGGTTGTTTCTTTGCAGTCTCGAGCATCGAGAGACAAGGCATAGCCGGCCACAATTGCCAGCATGACAAAGTACAAATGTGTGCCTTTCATAGGAAAGAATGTTCTGCTGAGTGTACTGATAAAAAATTAATAATTCAGGAATGTAGAAATGTAGAAATGCGAGTATTGAACAAAAAAGCGTCAAGGTTGGTAATGCACCAACCTGAATGCTTTCAGTCATTTTATACGCAGGCTGTAACAGGCCTCACGTATTCTAGCGTACAGTGCTGAAAGTGTAAATCTAAACGTCTGCCATTTGTATATTTGACTAAAGTATTGGTAAAGGTTGTATCCTTGCATTGATAAAGGCAAAAATAGGATTATATGTTTTAGTGTTCAAGTAACCCGTTATTGAAGTGCATGACAAGAGCACCATTCACACAGCAGTGAATAGCGCGTGTGTAAACATGTGCTGTCATTGGAGCACTTTTGTCCCCAAATAGACTGGGAGAAAGTCAAAAACCCTTGCTTGGCTCCGAAGAATGTGTTTTGGTGCATTTGCCTGTATAAATGTAATAATTTACAATGGCGCCACACACGTTCACCAATTACCCACACAACGAATACATTCAGAATGCAGGTAGATTTGTATCTACGGAATATTAAGATGGAAAAGAAAGTACAACAGCTAAAAAGCTAAAAGAATAATGCAGTGGGTTGAGTGACTCAGGCAACTTTGTCCCTAAAGTCGTAGACACGCACGTTGCCGTCGTTGTCGCCGACAACTATACGTGTGTCGCTAAGAGCCACGCTGTTGATTGCCACTGGACTAGTCTGCACAGTAAATAAACATGCATGGGTGATGGTATCCCAGACTTTCATCGTGCCATCGTTGGACCCCGACACAATCCGCATTGCATCGAATGCCATCGACCAGATGCCCTCGACGTGGCCAAATATTGTGCTCAGACACTCGCCTGTCTCTATATCCCACACCCGCATGGTACTGTCCAGCGAGCCTGTAATAATATACGGACGCGTATTCTCGCTTTCGGCGCGCTTCGCTACTAGTGGCGACTGACTGCTGGCTGCGCCTGCTACTGTTAGAGCCCGACACGAAAGTTGCAGCGACTGTACGTGATGGGTATGGCCAGTGAATGTCTTTACGCACTGGCGCTTTTCCAAATCCCAGCGCTTGACCAGCATGTCGTCCGAGCACGAAAACAGAGTGTTTTCGCCATACAGCCGCACGGCATTGACCCAGTCCGTGTGCCCGGTCAGCGTAAAGCTTGTCATCTTGGCAATGTTGTACACACGAATAGTCCCGTTCTCACCGCCAACAACCAGAGTGCCCTTTTGGTGGTGAAGCGAAATGACGCCGCCGCTGTCAAACACACGCAGCGTGCGGATACATGTGCCGTTGCGGTAGTTCCAGATCTTCACCGTGCCGTCAAGCGACCCGCTGAACAGCTTGCAGTCGTCAAACTCAAGCGCACGAACTGGCATCGTATGTCCGGTCAGCTCCGAAACCAACTCAAAGGTGTCAGCATCCCACACATGAACATTGCTGTCGTACGACCCCGTGATCATGTACCCCTCATTGAACTGCACACATAGGATACCGTCGGCGTGCGCTTGAAACTGTGACTCGCGATACCGGAACTTGCGCCAGTTATTGGCAATGATCTGGCGCTCGGCAAAAATCTCCTTCCACGGACGACGCCGTCCACGATTGCCAGCATGCATGCGCGCATCAGGACCATCGCCAATGCTGTTGCTGTCACTGCTCTCACCGCTCTCCGTGCGTCTGACTGGCAAGTACGGTGGGCGTGGGAGAATGGCCGGAACTGGCGCAGCGTTGGGTCCACCCTGCATCTCGTCCATAAACTGAATACTGCTTTGCGGCGCACAAACGCTGCTGACCAGCGGCGCGTTCAGATCGGTCGAGTTGATAAGCGAAGACACCGGGATGGTCTGCCGGTATGCCACTGGCTGCAGCATAGAGTTCACAGGCATCGACGCATCAATGGCCACGTTGGATGTAGGCAAGACAAACGTATACGGGGAATGCGCACCACCCGCTGTTAGGCCGTTGAGGTCTGCGCTTTGCGAGCCCTGTGGGTATCCGGTACCCGCTGATGTCGCCAGTCGTAGCGCCCGGCGTGCAGTGGCCTCGTATATCCGGCGGCTAGATTTGTCTAGTAGCGGCAAACCCCAGCCGCACTTTCTACAGACCTTGTCGATATGCTGCGCGCACATCCGATGCCACAGAATATCGTCGTTGGCCAGCGATGCCCACGCGTGCGACACTTGGGCCGCCTGGCACAGTGATTTGGCGTCAAGGTACGACAGAATCTTTAGCGAGATATCGGCCGGTGCGGCAGCCATAAAATCAACCCGCAGCTGCCGAGGCACAACTCGGTTAAGATACGATAGTTGTGGAATACAGCACAAATTGACCAGGCCTTCCAGAATCAGCAGCCGCCGTTCGGCTGGTTCAGAGACAAAATCCTTCCATATCCCACTTATTTTCGTCTGCTCGCATTGCGGCAATGCAGCCAGCGCTTCCTGCAGCTTCTGCTGCGTCGAGTTGCATTCAGCCAGATACACCTGCGCCGTGTGCCGATAACACTTGCCACCAAATGCCGGGTACTTGCGCAGCGACACCGGCTCCATATCCATCGATGCCGACTCGCTGGCGTACTCGGTAAAGTCGCGCTTACGTCCAATAACACTCGGCATGGACGTGCTCGCAGTATGAGTGCTCGTGCCAGACGGCATATACGACGATACCGAATTCATACTTTCTGTTTTACGCAAAGACAGCTTGCAAGAGTGTGTTGCGTTGGAGTCTGCTAGTGCAGCCTTGCTGTCGGCTGGTGTCAGTGTGACGTGGGTGGCTTCCGACAATGGTTCGTGCGTACTGGGTACCTGCCGAGATATAGAAGAAAAGGAGGAAGGGCTAATTGCCATATCCAAAAAACAGGTCCCCTTCGTTCTCTGGCGGCGTTCGTTCTTATATAGGGCGAGACCCTGCTGCGGCGAGAACAAAAGGGGTGCGGATGTGAATGACAAACCGGAAAAATACGAATAAAAGCACGGAATGGGAATATAATAACGCGTAGGATGATGGAGTAAGAAAGGACAGCGATGTCGTGCTCGGCAAGACTTGGTCCCACCAGCGATTGTGCGGGCCAATGGTATCTGGCAAATTTCTCGTGATTTCACAGAAAGTGGAGCAAGAATTTCTGATTGGCTGCGAATTTTGTTTTTCCTAATTTCTAGAAAAGTGGCGAAACGGCAGTGATCGGTGTTGACCGATTAGATTTCGGACAGGCGTGCCCATATCTTTTGATTTAATGTCCTTGCAAATATGTATATTGCTGCCATTGCAGACAAAAGTGGTAATTGCTGCTACTATACAAACACTTTAGACGATGGGTTTGCTGTCTATAATAAAAAAGCTGCGAGAGAAGGAAAAGGAAATACGGATCCTCGTTTTGGGACTCGACAATGCCGGCAAAACGACGATTATGAAGCGCCTAAACAACGAAAGCATCGACACAGTGTCGCCAACCCTGGGGTTCAACATCACAACACTAGAGTTCGACTCGTTCAAGGTGAATTTTTGGGACGTTGGCGGCCAGCGCACGATCCGGCCATACTGGCGCAACTACTTTGAACAAACTGACGGCATTATCTGGGTGGTTGATTCGGCCGACAGAGAGCGAATGAAAGACTGTGCGGCTGAACTTTTGTCGCTGCTAAAAGAAGACAAACTGGCCGGAGCATCCCTGTTGGTGTTTGCGAATAAGCAGGACATTGCCGGTGCACTGTGCGACGAGGAAATCAAAACTGCGTTGAACTTGGAGACGCTCACGACACATCACTGGGCGATCAAGCCCTGTAGCGCGGTCACTGGCGAGAATCTTCTTGAAGGATTGCAATGGATGATTCGTGATATTGCCTCGCATATATACATGTTTGCATAGTCTGCCTTGAATGCTAGTAAAAGTTGACTACACAGAAGGAAGAGCTGCTCGTTAAAGATGCTGAGCTTCAAACACGGTATATTTGTCGTCCAAGTCGCCCATATCACTGGACGCATCGGCAAGCACATCAAGCTGCGCGTCATCAGAAGAAAAATGCCGGTCAACCAGACCGGGCGTCTTGGTAAGCAGGATCAAAGAGTACTGCAATCGGCCCGCGCCTTGGTTATCTGGATCAATCGCAGCGGCTGTATACCGTGCTGGATCAAACCCATCGGCAATTGCAGCGACAAATGTCTGCACTTCGGTTGAATAAACCGGCAGGAATATGCTAGTTTTAAGCCAATCGTCGTATTGCGGATACACACTGGCGTCTGTATCGTTTTCTTCGTCGCTATCGCGGTCAATCCAGTCTAGCGCCGCAGCAAAATGATCGAGTAGCGCACTGACTGTTTGACAGGCAAATTGGCGCGGCATGCCCGGGACAGCCTGCTGGATCAGCCACCATACTTCAAGCACCCGCAAAAGCAGCCAGAAGCGCGCCACCAGCTGCTCAGGCTCCTTATCGGTATCCAAAAACGGCTCAACCTGCCGCGGCGTAGCCAAATGACCACCAACAAAGTAGAACCAAAAGTCTCCGCGCAGTTTGTGCAGCCCAACTTGGACAAACGGATCCAGCGGTTGTTCGTCAATCCACGTATCCAGCTGCCCTGCCAGCCGCTCTTTTTCAGCCTCGGCGTCCACCAACGTTTTTGCCTGTGCCATTTGCAGTGCCTGCCGGATCACTTGTGCCAACGGCGAATCGTTGCTCTGGCGGATATATGGTTGCAGTTTGCGGGTCTCCAGGCCCTCAGCAACTGCTGCAATAGACTCTGATAGATCGTCGTCGTCACGCGCATGGCGGACCAGGGTCCACAGACGCTCGGCAAAATCCAGATCTTCACGAACCGCAAAACCTTCCAGCACATCGGCATCGCGTGCATGTCCTAGCGATGTGCTCCCCCGAGCGGCGTGTATCGAACTATCAATAAACTCGTCAATCTTCTTGGCAAATGTCTGCCGGTGCTCATCGGTTTGTTGCGTGTCCACCCATCTGGTCCCAGCCATCCAGCTTCTGCACCAGGTTTCAAGGCGCTTGATCTCTGCATGCAGCTCCATAAGAGGCTTGCTTGCATCCGGTTCCTGTACCAGTGGCGCGCTTAGCAGCTCAAGCACCCATTGCGCGGATGGCGATGGCTCGGGTGGAATTTCCACCGCACAGCCTCCTCTCCGCACGTCGGCAGTCCAGATCCCATGAAGCACTACATACGACATGGAGCTTCCTAGATTCACCGATAATGCAGAATCGGCATCATCGTCAGCACATTCATCAGCGTTGCCTGTGTCACGCGTAACCTCAGCTACTACGTCCATACGAGATTGGTCTTCAGTATCAGACACATCTGCCGTGTCTGTCTTGTACTCGTCGGTGCTCGATTCTGCCTGCGCTGGCGATCCAAGCAAATCATACTCGGCCCAGTGCTGCACCCGTGCACCACCTGAGCTCTGCTCCAATAACTGCACCGTCTCTGCATCCTGTTTGACCAACTCACCGCGAGCCTTCACAGCCACCACATTGGCAAACATCAGCGGGCTACTAGGACTAAACACCGCCAAATAAAACGGCCGTTTCTCCTTCACCTCGTCTATTTCTTTGGTGAAAACCAACATGGGCAGCGGCACGTCGTCTTCGCTCCGCTTGAGCTCTGGCAAAATCTGCGCATACTGCGCAGTCAACATCCGTGCCTGGTTCCGGTCCATAGGTCGTAAACGCTGCACACCCCACTCAAACTCACAATGCGCCAATCGCGAAACGTTGTCTGGATCCGGCAACACGAGCGGCTCCCAGACTGCCAAAGGCTCGGCGCCGCTAACAACGTTTTGGGTCCGTCGCAGCCTTAGTTTGTAGTTTGTGGGTGATGATTCGGCGGCTGATATGAGAATAAACGGTGTGGATAAGCCGAGGATGCGTCGTAGCGGGTGGTTGACGGTAGATGGAATGAGCCATAAAAGCGCGGTGTTTGCAAACACAAACGGCGTCAGCATGCTGTTGGCCAGCGTTTGCTGCGACTTGCTTTCGGCATTGGCAAGAAACGTGTTTAGCAAGTCCCTCGTCAGCTGCATGGCATTTAGCGCTTCTTAAAAAAGTAATTACAAAAAGTACACAAATTCAACACCAGTGGAAACAAAATAGAATGTTTAGTTTAGCGCTTGATAATCAGATCTTCAGTTTGTTATTTATTACGCGTTTGTATTAATCTGCTTGCCACTTTCTTGCGAATAGACCTAATGTTGAAAAATCACTGGTAAATAAAAACATCTATTTTAGGGTTTCAAACAACTCGGCTCCGCTTAAAGTCACAAACAAAAATTGAGCATTGGGAGCCTTTGACGAGCCTTCCCAGCCATCGAAAATGCAGACTTTAAAACTTAAACCCCCCAGTCATTGGGGAGAAAAAACAACAGCACTTTCCAGTCATTGCCCGCTTTGCAGTATTTAAGACAGAGTTTCGCACATTATTTTTCAGCACTTCTTCTCTACTCTCCCCTGCTTTATTTTATTCTTTTGCTAAATTATGAGCTACACTAAACTAGTTATCAAGCTTATCACGAATGACGTTGACGATGACGATTATACTGAAATAGAAAAGAAGGAAGAATCAATGGAGGTCGAAATAACCAACCAGTTTAAAATCTATGGCGTATATACTCCACTTTACAATAGCGTAAAAAATGTTATTTATAATGTATTCAAGCCACAAGTTTTAGAAGAAATAATAATACCGTCAATAGGTAAGACCAATGGCTACTTTAACCAGATTGACTATATATTTGTAGTTGAGAATGATACTGCGTTTAGCAAGTTTTCAGAAAGCATGGCTTCTCTCTGTGAAAGCCTTGGCTCTTTGTAAGTCGAATTATGCCAAAACACCAAGTAAGCATGAGTAAAAACAACAGCTATACTTATTTACACTGTGGAACAAAGTATGACAGCTTTTATAGACTTTTTATTCTGTTTTTAAGATTATAAATAAAACGTGTGCTCGAAAAGCCACACCAGAAATATACTGTATGTAAAGCGTTTAGTTGAATGTATATTTAAAAACAAGCGCTCTTCACTTTAGTGTAATAAGCACTAACCGCATATCCGCCGACGGGTTAGGATGGCACAACGCAGTCATCATTGTTTGTGTCAAATCCATAACCGACCGTCCCAAAACCCCCGTCTCGTCCACCAACTGCAAAAACAAATCAAACGTCTCGATATTGCGAATGGTCGCGGTGATATACACGACTTGTTGCGACGACACTACCATCTCTTTGATCGCGGCAACCAAAACTGGCACAATAGTAGGATCATACGTCTACAATTTTAAACAGCAATTAGCACAAGGAAACATTGTGCGGGTCGATAAAACGCAGACTTACTATATCAGCGCCGATTATAACGTCAATGGGCTTGGACAGAGTGCGACACTCGGCCAAGTCGTCCCAATCGAGCTTGGCGATTTGTACTTTTCCCGAAATCTCGGGATCTAACATAGAAATGTTTACGATTAGCACGTGTTTTAAACGAGAGAGCAGAATACAACAAAACGTGTGCTTACTGGTTTGTCGGTTGGATTCGAGCAGCTTGAGCACCGCGTCGCTGTAATCGGTGGACACCACACTCGTTGCACCCATGGTTGCGCACACAAACCCTACACTTTAAAATAATTGCATTATTTGCATGTTTAAGACATGGAGCAATAAACAACAACTACTTACCTGCCAACCCGCATCCCGCACCCAGCTCCAGCACCCGCTTACCGCGTATAATATCTAACCACCCAAAACATTAGTGTACAACCTCCATTCGTGTACAATTTACAAAGCAATAGTTACCTGGATGTTCGGCGAAAAAGTCAGCCAACCGGAGCCCCGCCTCCCACGTAACCAACCCCGTAGTTCCCTGCGAAATCATCGCCTGTTCCTCCCTCAACACAACCCTCGTATACTGCTCCTCATCAAGAGCATAAGTTTTAAAACACATGCCATGAGCCGGCCCACTCGTGTTGGTCGAAGCAGCCAACCCCACATAAAACTCCACCAGCTCATCGTCCAAATTATAGTCTCGAGTGCGTTCGATTTTGTCGATAAATGTTTTGAGAAATAACGAAACGTAGCGGTTGGACGGGCTAAACGACGTTGTGTGTTCGTGGAATATGATTGTTTTCATGACTTCGCATTGCGTGCGCATGCACGACAGTAAGGCAGGGTTTTCGTCTTGAGAGTCGGTGGATGACCAGAGGCCCCAGATGAAAAGGCGGATAGGGATCATTTGCCAAAACTGTTTTCGTAGGCTGGATATAAGAGCATCGTGCTCGTGGTAGGTTGCGCACTTGCACACGACGCACAATTGGTCCATAATAAAAAAGTAGTTAACGTATAGGGTTAAATTAGCAAAAAAAACACTACACACATTTATTTTTAATTAGTGCTGGAGATTATCAAACAAGTCATTGTGGGGTTGCGCACAAGTTGATTTCTGTAAAGTGATTCCCCAGCAAATTAAAGAAGAGTCTGAAAGTATTGCTGGACAGTAAGGAAAACTATATCAGTCTAGTATTTAAAAGTAATCGTCGTCTTCGTAGTAGAGGTCGTTTTCGTCCTCGTCCTCCAGCTGTGCCATATCCAGCTGCCAGCGCAGCATGCCGCCGATACCGCCAAATCCCTTGACAAACTGCGAGCCCTCGCTCGAGTTATCCGTAATAAACTCCAAATTGGCGCCCCGCTGCTTGTACACTTCGGCCAGCCACTCGAGCATCGGATCCTTGCTCACCAGCTCCAAATCCATGCCCGTCTGCTTGTCCACAAAGTTCGACCGCTCCTTCTCCTGAATCGAATTCATAAACCGCTCAACCTCGCCGCCCTCGGCGTTGCGGAACACAAACCGGTTGACATCCAAATTCTCCCACACGATCAGCGTTTCGACAGCTCCGGCATCGAGCGCCTTGAGCGTGTCGTCCACGCCGTACACGACTTTGCCCGTGTCCTGAGCGATTTCGTCAAAGTACTTTGAGATGAGTTTCTTCTCTTGGATGAACTTTACGTTGTCCAGGTACTCTTGCGACAAATTGATGGCTTGGTCGAAGCCGCTTTCGCCGCCATATGAGACATCGACGGTTTTGACCACTCGCGTGGCAAGACGCTGGTCGAACAAGTCGGACTTTAGCAGATCGTTTTTGAACTCTGCTGAACCAGCGAGAATGATGCCGACGACGTTGCACTTGTCGTTCGCAATAAACATCTGCACAGCAGTTTCGGCCACTTTGCGCATATAATGATGCCGCTTCTCCTCACGAATACGCCCAAACCGCTGCGCGGACTGACCTCCTCTTCCGTGCTTCTTTGGCAAATCCACCGAAAACTGATGCAACACTTCACGGCTGTTCCCACTCAATGCGCCGTACAAACATCCCGCACCGTCCATCACAATGAACCCAAATCTGCTGTCGGCTTGCAACAGCTCTTCAAGCGCCTCCACATGGAACTTGTTGTCGCACAAGTACAACGACGTGTTGATGGGCTTGAACGGCTCAAAGTCGATGTTTACTTTTTTCTCTTTGCCTTCTTCGGTCAAGACGGTACCACAGAAAATCACCAGGCCGTTGGGAGGTGTTTTTGAGTAGAGTTTGAGGCGTTGTTGCGTGGACGTAATGGCAGCAAGCACGGAAAGTCGGTTCACACGCGACTTGATGTTGGACGCTGTGCCGTACTCGGTCGCCAACATGCCGCTTGTCTGCGAGATTTGCGTACGCGGCGGAAGAACAAGCGAAATCATCGACGTGCCGTTGCTATTATGAGTTATTAAATGGGTTTTAGCATTGTTGGCTGTGTAATTAACAGGTGTTTTAATACATACCCTCGGGCGGCCGCCAAGCTCTTGATGAGCTTCTTCATCTTCCACATCATAATGTTCTGGTCCGCTGCATCTGTGGTTGCGCTCATTTTCAAAATAGTCTAGCCGTAATACTCTTCAAAACACGCTTGTATAGACAAATATAGTTAATTAGGCAAGAGAGCTAATTCAAAAGTGGAGAGTTCCTGTAAGGGGGACAAATTTTTTACCCATGACATCACGATCAAATCACTGGATTGTGCGATAGATAGCTGGAGATTTCAAGGTGCGTGGTTTTCTGTTTTTAGTTAATTGACATTTATATTCGTTCTTGATTGTGCTTGGTTTATAGAATGACTGCATTTAGTGCGCTTCGCAACACCGTGTTTTGCGCTAGCCGTAAGTACACTAGTTTTACTGAAGAACTAAAAGCGTGGAATCACGAGCAGACGGCTAAAATTAGGAGTTTAAATGTAGATTTGGCGATGCGCGTTGTGCCGAGGGCCGGAGCCCGTGTAGTGCCCGTAGCCAGCATTCACACTTCCAAAGCCATCTTTGACGAAGGTACGTCATTTTCTTCAACGAAACACGAGTGCAACCCATGCACTAACCCCCGTTTATGTAGATCACGAGTGGAAGCTTCGCGAGGCCGACACAACCCGGCGTGAGACCGATCCGACGTTGTACGAGTTTGGAAAATACGTGTCAAGCATTCTGCCAAAGTACGTGCAACAATACTCGGTGTGGAAGGACGAACTTGTTCTGTACACAGCGCCGTCTGGTTTGATTCCAGTGGTTCATTTCCTGCGCGACCACACGAATGCGCAGTTCAAGCAGCTCGTCGACACAACAGGCGCCGACTATCCGACGAGGCCGAACCGGTTCGAAGTCGTGCACAACTTTATTTCCTATGCGTTCAACTCCCGTGTGCGGGTAAAAACGTATGCCGACGAGGCCATGCCCGTTCCGTCTTTGGCGCCGTTATATTCGTCTGCTATTTGGGGCGAGCGCGAGACATGGGACATGTACGGTGTGTTTTTCACCAACCATCCGGACTTGCGTCGTATTTTGACGGACTATGGGTTTGAGGGGCATCCGCTGCGCAAGGACTTTCCGATCCATGGATATACGGAGGTGCGGTACGACGAGGAGAAGAAGCGCGTTGTGTCGGAGCCGATTGAGCTGGCACAAGCGTTCCGTAATTGGGATTATTCGTCGGCGTGGGAACAAACGGGCGATGGCCGTGAAAATGCGCCCAAAGGGTTTGAAAAGCCAAACAGCGACAACTAAAGGGTTATTTCTTCCTAGTGTTTTTTATTCTCTTTATTTTTTCAATTGTTGGCCAGAATGGACGGGTTTGGGTACCAATTGGCAACAGATGCGGCCGAGGCCGAGGGCTGTGCGCCCACACAGTCTACGCCGAGCACGCCCGACGAAACAGACATTTCGTTTTCGTCAATGTTTGGGTTTGCCACGCAATGGGGCAAAAAACTCCAATCAGACTTGCAACTCACTTCACTTGTTGGGCAGCTCAAACAACAAACATCGAGTGTGACTCAAGCGTATTCGCAAGACATTGCCGAGTTTGCCCAAGCAGTCAAAACGGGAGCTACCCGTAGTATCGATACACTGTCAACGCAACTGAACCGGCTCAGCACGCAAGATCCTGGACCTCATACGGACCGTGCAGCCCGGTTGTTGCGTAGCGTGGGCACAGACCTCGAAGACCTGTTGCGTTCAGCGCTTGTGATTGAAGCGCCGCAAAGCACACAAGAGGAAAAAGCCCATGCGTTGCAGCTTGTGTACGACCGGCGGATGGCCCAGTTGGCGAAAATACGCGAATCTCCAAATACTTTTACAGAGCATCCCGAGGGCGCAGAGTATGACGCGTTTGCCAGTGCGTTTAGTGTGGACGAAATGCGTGGAGAGATCGATGAGCTGCGCAAAGACGAAAAAGTTGCAGAGATGTATGCAAAGTTGGTGCCAAAACAGATTGAGGAGGGTGTGTTTTGGACGAGGTATTTTTATCATGTGAAGAGGGTGGAGTTGGAGGAGATGAGGAGGAAGAAGTTGGTCGAGGATGCGGTGGCGGCGACACAGGACGAGGAGTTTAGCTGGGACATGGATGACGATGAAGGAGACAAGTCACGCGATAAGGTAAAGGATGTGGAGGGGGAGAAGGCAAATAATGGTGTGGAAAAGGTCATTGAGCCAGTCGAGGAGCCAAAGACTGAAGAGTCAAAGGTTATTGAGCCAAAGATCACTGAGGCAGCCGAGGAGCCAAAGACCGATGAGCCAGCAGCCAAACCAACCCTCGCCGAACCAACAGTCAAACCTCACCCCACCCCACCTACGCCCACTGCACCCAGCGCAGCCAAGCCCGACGACGACAGTTGGGACACTTGGGAATAACCCTTTATTTCAAATACAAAACTAAAAACCCTACTGGCGGTCCCAAATCGGTTCATCCTTTTCAGCTCTTTCAACCCGTATCGGCTCCCATTCGCCCCACGTGCCCTTTGTCTGCATCTTAAAATACTCTTCCTGTATATTGAACGGCTTTGTCTTTTTCAACACCTGGTGTTCTTTAATGGTCGAAATACTGCCCGACCTACGGTCTCTCACCTCATACTTTGTCTCTTGCATGGGCAAAAGCACAAACGTGCCGCCCACGACCGCGAGAAAAAACGGAACGCCGACGCACAAAAGGGGGTATTTTTTGGACAAGCGTTGCAGCTTGGACGTGCTACGTTGACGGACGAACGAGCGGGATGGAATTTCCTTGTGCATTGTATAGAGTAAAAATATAAATTGTGGATTTGGAATTTGGGGGAAGAAAGGTTATCGGGGATCGGGTTGATCGCTGATTATTTTTCTTTTTTTCTTTTGCTTTTTTTGGAATTTAATTTTTTAAAATGCTTTGGTCGATAGCTACAGTGTTTCGAAATGTGCGGTCGTACAGTACGGGCAGCGTACAGGTAAAACGGCGTGCACTGCCTACTACCACATCCATAGAGTACACAATTCCGGACGACCCGTATTTGTTGGCCAAAAAGTTCCAGCAAGTGAGCCAGTCGGGAAAACTCGACGACGCTGTGGCCATCGTCATGCAAGCCAAAACACGCGGCCAGTCGCCCATTGTGTGGAACCTCGTAATCTCCTCGTACGCACGGCTCGGCCGCTTGAGCCGCGCGCTCCGAGCATTCTCCGAAATGCGACGCCGAGGGTTTCCGCCCACGCAAACAACATTCACCGCATTGTTGCAAGCATGTGCTTTGGGGGACAGCGACAAAGCGGTGGATATTGCGGAACAAACATATAAATCGATGGACACGTTTGGGGTGAAGCCGTCGATTATTAATGTGAATGGGCTGTTGAGCGTGTACCAGAGAAAGCACGATATGAAGAAGGCGTTGGAGTGTTTTAATGAGCTGCCGAGCGTGGGAAGAAGGGCGCCGTCGTTGGCCACGTACACTATTTTGGCATCCATGTGTCGGCGGCAGATATCGGTGCTGTACGAAGAACTGGCGCAGCTGAAGAATGGGCATTCAACGGATCAAAAAACGTCGGATCAGCCGTTCCATTTTGTGTCGATTGAGGAGAATACGTCTCACTCGCAGCGTATTGCGATAGTTCGGCACAACATTCGGCAAACATTCACTACGCTTCTCGATATTTGGGCGACATACGCGTCTGATGCCGAGCACCGCGCAACAAATCTGGATTCCGATACCGATCGTCTTTACTTTGACACACGCCTGCTTAAAGTTGTGCTTAAAGCGTGTCACTCTGTGTACGAGGACGAGCGTCCGTTGGCGCGAAAGGGGTTCAACATTATCGCCCACGTATACGGCGGAACGAAGCGCGTAGATGAAAACGGCGTAGTGACAAACAGTGTGCCATTAGCAGTATTGCTGCAGTCGAATGACGAGCATGTGGTGTTGGACGCCGATGTGGTGGAGCTGGCGATCGGACTGTGCGACCGCGGCAAACGGTACATGAATATTGTGCGCTTGTGGGCGTCGTTGAACGAGCACTTTGCCAGGGAAGTGGAGCCGTTGCGGCGGCGCTTTGAAAGCGAAGTGCAAGAGTTTACGGAGCTGGCAAATTTGCCCAACGACCCAACGCAGCGCAAAGCACCGAAAATGACAATGTTCCGCAAACGCCGCGCCCTGATGCGTACTCCCAAATACAGTGTGTCTAGTGACCAACCAAAATAGTTTATAAATCTAATAAAATCTATTTTTTGCAATACGCTTGTTCTTCCAAAATGGCCAACGACGCGCCCAAGCACCAGCCAGTCTCTGCATCATTAATTTTCCGAGTGCTCCGCACCGTGCGGCTCGCGTCCACGCCCACACCGTCCACAAGCAGCGCGTACTGGAACGACAAGTCCATGCAGTAATGGCTCTCCTCCTCCAGCTCCCGTTGCTCGTCTTCCGAAAACGCGTGCCAGTCGAACGAACATACGCGGTCCATCAAGTTCTGCACAGCATCCAGCGAGAACTCGTCGCGGACGTGGAGCGGAAACGTGCGGTCGTAGAAATACGAGAATATGTAAAACGGATTATCGCCAAACGTCTCTTTCAGCAACGGCTGGTACACGCCATTGAATGTGCATGGCGCCTGGGCGCATGCTGCACTTTTGTCAAACAACTTTACAACTTCGGCGTAGCACGAACGTGGGGTTTGTTTGGTAGCTCCGGTGATTGTAGCTGATTTCGGATCAGTTATTTCTTCGCGGAACCCAGGCGGGAAACACGCATGCGATACAGAGAACTTGCCCTGCTCGAATGCAGCATTTGCGATCAGTCTCTTGAACGCCTTGCGGGCTTCCATAAGCCCAAAGCCCAAATACGAGTGCTGGTACAGCGCATACGACTGGCCGCCAAACTGCACATCGTATCTGTGCTCGCCTTGCACGAGTTCTGTGTGGTTGAACCGCGGCTCGAACACAAGCTGAGTCGACCCGCCGCCCAAGTCAAACGTCGCCGCCGTCTTGTGCTCCTGCTTGCCCAGCGTGCCCAAAAGATAATTGACAGTAACCCACGCAAACACACCCTCGCGTGTTCCGTCCATGATCTCCACCGGAGCATCGCGAATAAGCTGGAACGGGTACTTTGTCCGTAACCGGTCCTCCACAGCCTGCAGTATTGCGTCGCTTTGGGTTGCGCCCAGCATACGGAGTCCGGCCGTAGCTTTGACTGCCACCGGCGTACACGCATGCAAACTGGGCGGAACTCCACGGAGTGCTGCGTTCATCAATGCGTCGAGACTGTGGGCAGCGCCCGTCGAGTTGTTTTTGAATGACGAAAGCCCGGGCTTGATTTGCTCAAAGATCTCGTCTTCCAGCTCTGGTTGTTCTCTGCAGTAGTTGAACTTGTACACGTGGATACGCGACCCTGTAGACCCTGCATCTACCATAAGAACGTATTGGATAAGCGGTTTTCCAGGATGCGCTAGCGTGCAATGCTGCGACAATAGACGGGCATCCAATGAGGTCGATATGCCGGTCGGTGCACGAAGCATGCCTAGGCCAAAGTACCCGAGGGTGAGCACAGCGATAATAATTCCAAAGAGACGCAGTGTGGCACGACGCGAGAACCGACGAGTAGCTGGGTACTGGCCCAGCGACTCACTACCTTCCCGGAACATAACGTCGATGCTTGTGCTGTCTTTTGTCGTCTGTTGTACGTTCGTTGGCGTCTCACTCAGCTCTATACTTGCTGAGTCGGGTGTATGCGGCGTTGCGTCTCGGCTCTGCGTGTTGCGTCGCTGGATTCCCCGCGACATAAAGGACTATAAACTTAAATAAAAGCGTATGAAGAGAAGAGTTTGTATACATGCTTTTGGGGTTATGATGCGCGTTCCTGGGCCAATGAAAACACGTTGTTTGGGGCCAATAACAAACCATTCCACACGGAACCATCGTTCCAGTGACCATCCCCATACTTTTTGTAATTCCGAGCACACTGGTTAAATATACCACTCAACCACCGCTGTAAACTCTTTATTTTTACCTATCAAATATGGCTGACCCGAACCGCGGAATACAAGCATACGAACGCTTAGCTCACGGAGACGACTCTTCTTCGCGCGGCTCGTGCAAAAAGTGCGGCGGTCTCGGCCA
>JANBRL010000029.1:11705-21830 GCA_027577635.1 Coemansia sp. RSA 475 | reverse complement strand
GGCTTTGCGGTTTCTATTGCTTTATCTCTAAGCGCTGACTCTATGCGTGCATAGCACGTCTGGACTCTTCTACAAGCTAAACGTGTTTTATACTTACAATTCGGCTGCTTGTGCGAACAGTGCCATTAGCTTTCCAGAGTTGTCGATGCGAGGGTTGGACGGGCGTACAGACAGCAGCTGCAAAACGCTGTTCGCCGCGTCACCAGGGCCAAGTAGCGACCAGCTGTCACTCGACGCGCTTCGCCAGTGTCTTTGGTCTATCAGCCAGAGTCTGCGTGTCGATACCCACGACCACACTCGGTACAGTCAGTACTGCGTGAGCGGCACTTCCACGTGGAGTCTGCACGGTTCCTTTGCACTATCGCACAAGCCAAAACACAGTCAGCTGGACTGCGCGTATATTCCACACGTGCCAGATTACGCCTATCGGTCGCGCTCTGGCAATACAAGAGATACTAGTTATACACCGTGCACTCTATGGACCTCTACACCCGATGTGGCCGACATGAGCTCTAAATTGGCACAGAGCAGCGACGACGGAATCACAAATAATATAGGCGAAAGCGACCACTCCGACAACAAAGATAAGCGGGAATCGCCAGAACCCGAGGACGAGGGCGAGAACAATGCAGAGAAAAGCGCAGCGGACGGCAATGACGAAAACAACGAGGATGATGATGACGACGACGACGAAGATGAGGATGAAGATGAGGAAGACGACGGTGTTGTTCGCTGTGTGTGCGGCGAGCGCAACGATGGGGAGCTGATGATTCAGTGCGAGATCTGCCAAGCGTGGCAGCACACGCTATGCATGGGGATCCGCGACGAGGCGCATATTCCCGACAAGTACTACTGCGAAAAGTGCCACCCCGAGGACCACCCATACATTAACTCGCGCCCACGGACCGTCGTGCTTGCCGAAGCCAGCTCAATGGGCACATCAACCATGATGCGGCGATCGGCTGTAATGGCTGTAGCAAAGATGTCTGCTCGCGAGGAGTACCGTTCAGCTGCCGCTGCTGCTGCAATCGCCGCATCTGTAGCGTCTGCTGCTACAGAAAAGTTACCGAGCAACAGGAGCCGGAATGGTCGTAAAACGCCAAAGAAGCAGCAGAAACAATCAGATACTGCTACGACGCCAAAGTCGGCGCGCAAAGGTGGGCGGTCTCGACGGCAGGCGCGTGAAGCTAGCGAGGGTGAGCCGGACGACAGTAGCAACGAGTTTGAAGCCAAAAGCGGCTCGGGCAACGGGAGCGAGGCCGGCAGTGGCGCGGGAAATGCAGGTCTAGATGAGGACTCTGTTGGGCGCAAGCCTGTGGCCAGGAGGCGGGGCACCAGCATTGCCGGTTCGCGCAACGGCGCGCAGTCCAAGCGATCGGCATCTGCAGCCAATGGCAACGTTCGCGGTAAGCGTCGCAAGACCGGCAGCCAGTCGCTTGATACACTTTCAAGCCCCGCCAACGGACACATGCTATCCGAGTCGGTCATAAAAGAGGAAGACGAGGGCAGCGATGAGGGCGAGTTTGCCGAGGATCTGGTTGCCCAGATGATGGGAGCAAAGATCGAGATTCCACGCAGCCGCGGGCGGGCGCGCACAGCAAAGTCGCGCAAGCGGTCGGCGTCAACTATGATCAAGCCGGCGTCTAGCAACTCTACGGACGGCGACATCGACACCACACCAATTAGGCTTGCAGGAACGCAGCGCTTTGACTTTCAGAACGATGCAGCACTTCAGCGTCGTGGAAAAAGCATGCCTGGATCACCACAATCGCAATCGCCTTCGTCATCGCCGACTCTGCAGTCGCTATTATACGGATACGGGGACCACGCTCAGGACGGCAAGACGCCCGGTCGGTCTATCAAACGGAAACGTGCCGATACTAACCTTCACAATAGCAAGCTCCAGCGAATGGCTGTCTCGGCTAGCAATTCGCCATTTCTCAACGGCGACGGCAGCTTTGGTGCATTTGGCGAGATTACAGGAAGTTTGAGGTTTGCGTCCCAGCGCAACAGCCGCACGGCCAGCAACGCTGACGAAAAAGATAAGGATGTGAACAGCGATGGCACTGACAACGACGAGGAGGACGCCGAGCAGAACGGGCACTTGCGTCAGCCGCGACACAATTTTCCACCGCAGGAAATGGCTGACATCGATGGTAACATGTTCATGGTGCCTTCCAACATGATCAGCTCGCGCGGCCAACCCATATATTCGTCGATCGAAACGGAAACAATGTGTCGCATCCGCTATCCGCACAGCAAGACCAGCATGTACGAGCTCAACCGCCGTGCCAAGCAGCTGCTCGAATGGCTGGGCAAGACACAGATTGACTACGAACACGAGCGCAAAACATGGCTGGATCCAACTCCTTCGACCAGCGCTGTAGAAAGTGAACCGATGCAGGTCGGTGCGTCCAATGGAAATGTAGCTGTGTCCAATAGCAATGTGCAGCGAAACCGGATGGATCGGCGGCTCTCAGATGCGCCGACATCGCCGATCAATCCAAGCGACTGGCCCGAGGAGGACGAATACGACGGTGCACAGAGCGAGCAGCCGCCCAAGCAGCAGCGGTCGACTCTGACCATTATGGAGGATCTAGTGTGGCGGCTCATCCAGTTTCAGGAAACATATTCAAACTAATTATTTGCAAAAATGGTGGTCGCTCCTGTTAATATATAATCTCTCTTCTAGCAACTAGTTTTGGTATAACCTGGTTAGGCGCGAACGTATTTTGCGCGCTGCTGCTTGCGTTCCTTCTTCTCTCGCCGCTTCTTTTCCTTTGCCTCATCCTCTGCGCTCGGAGCCGGCTCGCTACTGCTACGGGATCCCAAAAACTGCTTAACATACGGCGCGGCCAGCACTCCAACGTAAACCGGAATAACAAAGTACAACGCCCACGCCCATTTTGTCAGCAAGCTCAGCACATGCACAAACCACGAAATATAGATATAGTCAAACATATACGAGACGAGTCCAGGTTGGCTCAAATCCGTGCCCGAGCTGACGAGCACTCCGCCCGGATCGTACCGCGGACGTGACACGCTGTACAAATTCATATACAAAAGCGTCTCGACTCCTGCGGTTGCCAAATACATTATGCTTCCGGCCCACGATAAACTGCGGTACTGGAACACGACCCGGATAAAAATGTAGAACGCGTTGATTCCAATAAACAGCTTGCTGAGCAGTGACATGCGCTGCGCGTTTTGCTGCGTAACCCGTTTTGCTGACTGGTTTGCCATTTTCTCGTGTATTGCTTTGTAATCTTTTTCTAAAAGAGGAATGGGATGCAAAAGTAAAATGGGCTTGATTTTTTTTTGGTTTCTTGGTATCTGAGTTTACCATGTTTTTCGGGCTTGGCAAATGAATAATGGGATGGTGTAATGATATCTATACTTGGACGCAAGAGTCTTTTTTAACTAAATGTTCTTAAAAAGGTACTACTAGTTTGCCAAGCCCCCTTCAGTATTCTGTTGCATCCACCGTCTCGTGTTATTTTTAACCCATGTCGTCTTGCCGGCTCGCTAGAGCGGCTCATAAACACCACAGCAAATGCATATTATTCATATCTTTACTGGACAGACTTGCCCACATTGCCGCGCTCCATAGTAAAACTCTAAACAATGTTTTTCTACCTTTTCCCATTGGTTCATGCAAGTGTCTGCAGTTGCCAGTTATTCCAGTGTGATGCTTGACCAAGAATGTATATCATAATGCAAAACTATTGACATTTTTATTCCCACCAAAATATTATCATATTGTATACTGGCAACCTGCTTAAATTGAAGATGCAATGTCAATCTGTGGCGGTTACGACAATAGAATATTGTAGATCATGCGGTGCCGCAAAGATATTCCAATGCGTAGCTTCAGCCACCAGGAGGTTGACAGTGCTTAACCAAAAATATCGTGTGTTTGATATGTCACTAGAAAATGCAGAATTTAAACTGTCCTCCGTGCTACTGTTTTTTCGACTGGCTTCACATATTCCAAACGCTGCTTTAATATTTTTTTACTCCACGCATATTCGAGTGTCGTTTCGAAACTGCCAAACTACGGGAGTAGGCAAACAAAGTTGCATACAGTCAAAAAGCGCCTCCATTTTGTGCACTTGTCTTTTCAACTCGACAATATTTTTAAACTATGCAATACTTTATAAATACGGCAGTGCTGGCACCGCTACTTGTCGTGCTAAGTCTGATAGCTGTTGTATGGATACTGTATCGGGCAGTGTACGGGTTCTACTTTTCGCCATTACGGCATATTCCAGGGTCGGTGGTATCGCGGATAACAGCAAAGCGGACAGAGCTATGCTTAATTTTTGGAAGAATGTCCCGACTGGGCAGATGCGATTTTGAAAAGTATGGCGATGTTTTTATTGTGACGCCCGATGCAGTGGCTATTAGCAATCCAGATGACATTCGCATGGTGCTGAGCCACCCTGGAATTGCCAAGGCGAATTACTACAAGATTCTCCGGTTTACAGGTATGGACAACACTGTGAGCACGCAGGACTTTGAGCTGGCCAACACACGGCACCGGCAGCTAGCGCCATTTTTTAAAAGCGGGTACTTGGCCAAGATGGAAGCCACGATTATGGAGCACGGCATCGCGTCTATAAAAGCAAAGTGGGACCGTGTAATTGCCGAGAGCATAAGCGGTACGGGCGAGATAAACTACTGCAACGACTTTTTGTTTGCCGCATTTGACACCATTGGTACTCTGGTGTATGGGCGGCAGATTGACGAACTCAGCACAAACAACGCAAAAACGGCAAAGTGGATTGACTCGACAGTCACGTATATCGGAATCCGGTCGATGATCCAGCTTGTACTAAAGTACCCGTTCTCGCTGCTCATGCGACCGTGGGAGAGCCGGTACAACAAGCTGAGCTCGTATACACATGCGTCTATTAACCAGCGCAAGGCAGACTTGGCAGGAGGCAAAGAGAAGCCGGCAGACTTGTTGCAAGCGTTTATTGATGCTGAGGATCCCGAGTCCAAAGTGCGTATGTCTCACGGGCAGATCCACGGCGAGTGCGTGCTCATGATGCTTGCAGGGTCTGACACAACGTCGCACACAATTTCATGGACGGTGCATTTCCTCATGCTGTACCCGCACATCTACGCAAAAGCAGTCGCTGAAGTACGCTCCGCCTTTGCGCCTGAGCACACAATCACCAACAGCGAGTGCCGCACTCACCTGCCATTTATTGAAGCGTGTTTGCTCGAGTCGCTGCGTCTGGCACCAGTCACCGGAGGTCTGCTGCCGAGGGCAGCTCCAAAGGGCGGCATACACATACAAGGCCACTTTATTCCCGAAGGCACCGCAATGTTTGTCAACCTCGCCGTGGCCAACCACCACGAAGAATTCTGGAAGCGGCCGCACGAGTATAATCCGATGCGGTTTATTGATGACGCTAAGGCACGCCACAATGTACTGACGTTTAGTCATGGTCGGCGCACTTGCCCAGGCAAGAACCTGGCCATGTGGGAGATGCTGACTATTTTGGCCAATGTGCTCAAGGACTATGACATGAAATTGCCGGCTGACTACACGCACCTTGGACCAAACATTATCGACAAGCACGGATATCCGCGGCAAATGGATTCCCAGCAATACATTGTTGTCAAGCCAGTCGATGCAGAGCGTGACTGCCGGCTATTGATAACCAAGCATGTTCCTTCAAGCGCCAAAAAACAATAAATTGCCATGGTGTTGCTGACACTTTTAGATTTAACCAAAGACAAGTAAACTCAAATCTAGTTTAACCACTGTTGCTTTTTCGTAGCTACACATCTGTAATAGTTGTGTTTTTCTACTAATTGTCTTCTGTAAATGTAACTTTAATGATTTGCAATATTTAGGTATTTTGTCATTATTTAGATGTGTGAAAATAAGAAAGCCCCATTTTTAATCAAAGAAATATATTGCAGCTATATCAATAATTGCACACTATCCGCCATGATTACAAGACAATGCGGACTTGGGAATAGTATATAAAACATCAAGCAATAAAGTTTCTGTACAGTGGTTTTGAATTTTAAATATAAAAGAAAAACTAGACTACAGGCGGATACTCGGCACAAATAGATGGCCGAGACCGAGATCCCTTGTACGCAGCACAGATGTCTCTGATAAAGTCAGACGCACTGTGTCCACCCAGACAGTCACGCCAGCCCCCGTCCTCAACACAGCGCAAATGCCCATCGATAAACACTGTGGCGCTCGTGTTGACACCTGCAAATTGTGCATTCTCAACTGATTGCCTAAACAGCTCACGGCCTTCCGCCTGCAAGGCGCAGCTAATAAACGCTTCAGTGTCCAATCCCGCGCTGCTTGCACACTTTAGCGACAAATCCGGGTCACTTCCAATATCGCCCGAATGCGAGTTGAGGCAGTTGAGGAACCGCCAGAATAGGGGCAAGTCGCCGCCGTGGGCCAGCGCACACAGCTCGTCGATGTTGCCGCGACACTCATCGTCGCCGTGCTTGCACTCTGCTCCGTATGTCGCATTGGGGTTTGGTTTGGCGATAAAGTTCAGCTGTATGTCGAGAATTGGGTACAGCTCGCGCACAACGCTGTTGAACACCGTCTCGACTTTGATGGCATCGGGACACCGCGACATTACAAACAGCTCGACTTGCACTTTGTCGCTTTTTAGCGCTCCCAGTGCGTATTCGTCTGTTGAGTTACCGCTATGACCAAGCATCTGGTGCAACAATAGCCATATGCCGCCCACAGCGAGCACGAGCCCAGCCGCTAGTACTCGCCATCTCTTTGCTGCACACACTCTGGCGCCTGCCTTTGTGCTGCCACCCTCGTTTAGCAAATATTCATTCTTGTCCATGGAGAAAGGTGAGCGTATAAAGTAGTAATATTAGACTAGCGAGAAAGAAAAAGGCAGGTGTGACAAGTGTGACGACTTGATGGATAAGGGGTGCTCCAAACATGCAGGGTTTCTTAGTTTAGTGGATCCTTTAATTAAAAGGAGAAATTTCTTGCAATATCACAATTTTCTTTATAGGACGAAATACCGTCATTCCCAGAACAAACTAATAGAAGAAATTTTACTGAAAGACTAAACACGAAATTAAGAAAAGGACAAATAAAATGTGAGCTTAAAAGAACATGCGCTTGAAGAATCCCATGATTCCACGGTGCTTCTTGCGCTCAACGCTCTCCGAGGTGCTGGCCCGCGGCTGCTTGGCGTCACTGGTCTCAGACGGTGCCTGGCTCTCGGTGCCTGCTGCAACAGATGTAGCCGCTGTATCCTGAGTGACAGCCGGCTCCTCAGAAGCGACCTGCGCTTCGGCCTCCTTCACTGGCTCAGCTGCAGGAGCAGCGGTCTCCTCCGATGTGACAACAGGCTCTGACACGTCTGCGTCAGCAGATACAGCGATATCCTCGGCAACAGGTGCGGCTTCCTCAACAGGAACCACCGCGTCGTCGGCAACTGCAACCTCAGCTGACTCTGTAGCTGGAACAGTGGCATCGTCCGCTACTGGTGCACCGACTTCTGTCGCGACAACCTCTGGCTCCTCGATAACTGGATCGGCGGCTTTTTCGATAGACACTTCAGCAACCGTATTCTCAACAACGGCGGCGGCGGGCTCTTCAGCAACAGGTACAACTTCCTCAGCCGAAACATATGTTGGCACATCGGCGGTGGCGGCAACTGTCTCGGTAGCTGGCTCAACGGCCTCCTCGACAACGGCAGCAGTAGGCACTTCAGCAACCGTATCCTCAACAACGGCAGCAGCGGGCTCTTCGGCAGCCGGAGTAATGTCGCTTACAACAACCTCGTCAGCAACCGGCGCAGCAGATACTTCAGGAACCGATTCCTTAGTAGTTGGCTCGGCAATCTCCTCAGAAATTGACTCGACGACTGGAGCGGCGGCGTCAACAGTAACCGGCGCAACCACCTCCTCGACAACAGCAACAACTGGCTCCTCGGTAACTGGAGTAGCGTCCTCCTCGATAACTGGCGCAACCACCTCGTCGGCAGTCGGCGTAGCAGACACCTCGGGAACAGTCTCTTCAATGACTGCCGCTGGGATCGCCTCAACAACAGGGACAACAGACTCTTCAACAACCGGTGCCGCAGACTCCTCAACTGCTGGGGCAACAGATTCCTCAACGACTGGCGCGGATGGCTGCTCGACAACCGGAGCAACCGTCTCTTCGATAACCGGAGCAACCGTCTCTTCGATAACCGGAGCAACTGTCTCCTCAACAACTGGAGCAGGTGCGCTAGCAGGGGTCTCCTCGACAGCTAGCGCGACAGGCTCTTCAACAACTGGCACAGCAGATTCCTCAACGACCGGCGCGGAAGGCTCCTCAACAACAGGTGTAACTGTCTCTTCGACAACTGGAGCAACCGTCTCCTCAGAAACAGGCTCGGCAGTTGGCTCAACAACCACCGCGGCAGGCTCCTCGACAACTGGAGCAATGGTCTCCTCGACAGCAGCCTCAACCGGGACCTCAGCAACAATGGCAGCAGGTTCCTCAGCAACAACAACAGCATCCTCTGTTACAGACTCGACTGCCGGAGCAGTTGGCTCCTCGACGGTAGAATAAACAGGCTCGTCGGCCGTCACCGCAGAGCTCTCCTCAGCAACCGGAGCGTCAACCTCTTCAACTGCCTTGGTAGCAGGCTCCTCGACAACCGACTCAGCGGCGGTCTTATCGACAACTGCTTCAGCAACAGGCTCTTCGACCACCGGCTCAGCAGCGGTCTCCTCGGCTACAGAAGCAACAGACTCCTCAACGACCGGAACAACAGTTTCCTCAGCAACATCCTCGACAACCGGCTCAGCAGCTTTCTCGACCACTGACACAGCAACAGATTCCTCAACAGCGGTCTCCTCGACAACAATATCATCGGCGACCGGGGCAATCGTCTCCACAGCTGGCTCAGCAACCGGCTCTGAAATGGACTCCTCAACCACCAGAGTCTCAGCAACCGGAGTCACTTCCTCTTTTGGCACAACGGCCTCAACAATAGGAGTGGCGGATTCCTCAACAGCAAGAACAACGGGGGTTTCCGCAGCAGTCTCAGCCACCAAAGCTGTAGTTTCCTCAACAACTGGCTCTTGAGTAGGAGCCTGCTCCTCAGCTACTGGCGCAACTGGCTCCTCGGACGTCTTTTCCGTAGCCACTGGCGTCTCGGATGTCTCCTGAACAGGCTCCTCAACCTCCGCAGCTGACTCTTTGACAGCAGACTCTTTGGCAGCAGACTCGGCAACAGGCTCAACTGTCGCAGCAGACTCTTTGGCAGCAGACTCGGCAACAGGAGCAGACTTATCCTCAGCCGACCCTGCCTCATTCGCATCATGCGCTAGCACATTCCCAGAAGCCTCAGCTCTTTCCTCGTCAGCCGATCCCGCCCCGTCACCCGACACATCACTTGACTCGAGCTTCTCATCCACTTTCTTTGCCTCAAACACGCTATTGACAATCCCGTCCGCATCCACTGCCGTCGCTGCCTTCGAGTCCAGCACCCATTCACCGTCCACCCGGAACTTGTACGCATAAACAGTGCCCTCTTGCACATCCACGCTGGCCTCGTACGCAGACCCCGTCTTTGTCATCAAAATGGGCGACCAGTGTGGCGACCCAAACGTGCCCAAAAGCTCGACTGTTTGCGCATCCGTATCGAGCTCCAAGCGGAATACGTGAGTTGTGCTCATTATTTGCAAAGAAAAATAGCGTTTGAATAAACAAAAAGTTTAGTAGAATAAAAGAGAAAAGGAAGCTGTTCCTTCTTTCCTGGATGTTTGGGGAGTAGCCTGTTTGATATCAAGGCAACAAGGAAGATGTATCGTCCCTGTTTGTTTCTCTAAAAGCGTGAATTAGCGCTTTTGAATAAACCTAGCAGTAAAAAGATAAAGGCAATAAAACCGTAAAAATATGTCAAACAAACAAACAGAAAGAAAAAAGGTGATGTGATTCAGACCCAAAAATGTTTTATTTTGGGGGCGAGCGCTCGAGCTTGGTGCTAAAACACAAATAAAAGGTCAGACGAAGGATCAATTTCAAGCTTGAAATAAATTAGCACTACACCAAACTTGCCGATCAACAAACAACCAAGTTTTCCTGTTAAAGTTCAAGCCAAACACAGA
>JANBRL010000029.1:0-11608 GCA_027577635.1 Coemansia sp. RSA 475 | reverse complement strand
CCGGTCATACGTTCATCACCTGTCATCATCGATAACAAGCCCATTATAATCGTGGCAACCGACCACGATGGGTTCCACGACTCGGGATGGAAGCTGCTCATCGAAGTGCAAATGTCTTTGTTTACTTCGAACCGGCCGTTTGGCGTGAGCATTTGAATGGATGGCGGTTTGAACGGATAGTCTTTGGGAAACATTAAGCGACCGTGGTACTCGCCATCCGCGTACGGCGTGTTTGGCGGACCGGTGATTATAAAGTGCCACTCGAGGACGTTTTTCTCAAGCGGTTTGGCCGTGATGAACTCGGGCGGCGATTTCTGCATCATTAGGTACTCTTTGTTTAGCCGCTTTGTTGCGGCAGTCTTGGGCGCCATTCGTGTATAGTTACTGAATAACAAGTATGCGATTAAAAGATGAGATTTGCAAAAAAGGGTCTTGATTTTTTGCCCCACTTTATATCCAAGCTTGAAATGACAGATACTTGTGGGGAAAAAGTTGGGTGAGGGTAGTCAAAATGAAAGAGCTAGGGAGCCAGTTTTGCTACAACCGAAGCAGGAAGCGCAACGAATCCAGCAATGACAGCGGCAAACGGATCTGCGGGCACAGCATCATTTTGTTCAAGAGGCAACATGCGCACAATCCACTTGTCCACAGACTCAGCGGCTACACTCTCAGTAAATGCAACGCCCTTGCCGCCTACCACAGTTGAATAGCACTCAAAGCCCGCATCACGCAGCTCACATTGCACCTGTTCAACGGTCTCGTCACTGGCGTCCGACGGCACCAGCGTCAACGCACATCCACCACCGCCAGCTCCCGTCAGTTTCGACGCCATGTTATGGTGCGCGGTGATCTCCCGTATGCGCTCCAACGCCGCATGGCTCACACCCAGCGTTGCCAACAGCCCGTGGTTCATCCGCACCAGGTCCTGCAGCCGCTGCTCCACTCCATCGCTGCTGTTCTCAAACAGAGAGACCGCCGAGACCGCGGTCTCATGAATAGCGTCCAGCACAAGGTTAACGACAGTAGGATGTTGGTCCCGTGCATTGCGTACGCCAGCTACCAGTTCGCGTGTGCTCCGTGGCACACTTGTGTTTGTAACCAATACACGCAATGCATTTGTGGTGCACAAGTTGCGGGCCTCGCTGCCTTTTGTGTACTCGAGGAACCCGCCCCGAGTAGACACTGCATTGTCGATTCCCGACGGCGTTCCATGTGCTACCTGCTCACCGGCAAACGCCCACTCGTTGATCACGTCAGAAGCGTTTTTGGCAGGCAAACGGCCCGACAACCGCAGCAATGCAGCTGCTAGCGCCACGTTATACGCAGCCGACGACCCAAGTCCGGCGCCTACTGGCAACAGCGACCGCACGCTCACCGTGAACCCACAGTTGTCAACAAACAAACTGCCAAACAAGTACGCAAACGTCAGTATAGCCAGCCGTCCAGGACCGTTGGGCACGCTAATGTGGCCCATGAGCTGCTCGACCATTCCAGGGTGCTCGAGCATATTGGGCGTGAGCCGTGGCAGCGTGTTCGTATCGAATAGCTCGTCGACGCCAATGTCGGGCAACACGAGTCGCACGTGGTCGTCACTGCGAGGAGTTACGAGTGCGTAGGCGCGCATGTCGAGACTGCCGGCCACTGCAGTTTTGCCGTACACTACTGCGTGCTCGCCAAACAGAATCGCCTTGCCGGGTGCGCTGACCACAAATGCCTCGGTAGTGTGTGGGATTGCCACCATTTTGCCAATTAACTGTAAGTATTGAATGTATTGTGGTCAAGTGTTGCTGCAAAAGCAGTCGATCCGTTGGGACCCGTAATCAACTCGGTCTATAATCAAGCTAATCATTATTTCGTGCTTTCAACATTTTTCATTTTTCATTTTATCTGTACAATTAATTTTAGCCTAATGACCGACGTTCCATTGGACTCACCGTCGAGCTACACGCTCAGCCAGCAACCAAAGCGCCCGCTGTCGTCGTTTGAGCAGCGTATCCACGCTGTTGCCACATCGCCATACGCAGTGCTCACAATGTCTGTCGCCAACCTTGCTGCACTGACCCAGGCCCGCAAACTCGGTCGTGGTTATCCAACGGTTATTTCGTGTCTCGGGCATGCAGGTATTTTTGCCGCTGCCGCTGTTGCATTACAAACTGGCGATACTGTGAATGGATCGGCTTTGGCCACTGTGTGGTCAGCCAATTGGCTCATGTTTAATGCGCGCAAAGCCTTTACGAGCCGTCGTGTTGTGCCCATCTCGATGGTCGGCCTGGTTGCGTCCATTGGATCTGCGTATGGGTACCAATACTTTGTTATTGATCAGTAATAACCCTATCCCACGGTTTGGAAATGCTGATCGTGGCTCATGTTCTTTTAGGAAAATGACAATGGTTGTCAGGGCAATTTCCCCTTTTTGCTCGGAGATGCGTTGTGCGTTTGGATGGCTGATAAAGGGGAGATGGTGTGGGATCGCTAGACAAAATGGAGTTGTGAAGAAAAGTGACGCGAGTAGCTGACGAATAGAGTGTACTTTTCCTCCCTCAGCTGTGAAATACACATTTTTTTTGTTTAGTTGGCTGCAAGTGGATTCCAAGCATGGTGTTTAAGAGTATTGTTCCGTCAGTAGACATTCCACATGTGGATGTAGCAACCTTTTGCATTAACGCGTCACGAGAAAATGTCAGTTCGCCCGACACACCAGCATACGTGGACATTTTCACCCATGCAACCCTGACATATGGCCAGCTCTACACGATGCACGAGCAAATCAGTTCCGGACTGTTACATCGACTAAACGTGCGCTCAGGCGATGTGGCAGCAATATTTGCGTCAAATTCTGTGCACTATGCGCCCATCGTACTAGGCATAATATCATCGGGTGCCGTATGTTGCCCTGTAAATAGTACGTTTGGCGAGTCTGAGCTCGAGTACCAGTTGCACGACAGCCGTGCGAGTGTGCTGTTTGTGGGCCCCATGCAATCGTCTATTGTGTGCAAGGCACGGGCAGCGGGGCAGGTGGACATTCCGTTGGATCGCATTGTTGTTATTGGCGAGACACGCCACACGGAGTTTACTTCCTTGCAAGAGCTGCTCGACGAGCGTCCGTATCGTCATTTGTGCGATAATTTGAACATAGACGCGATGGCAGTCCTTGTCTACTCGTCGGGAACGACAGGATTGCCAAAGGGCGTGATGCTTAGTCACCGCAATATTGTCGCATGCGCTGTGCTCTATGCTGCAATGTCTCGGTTCCTGGATGACCACGAACCCAATCCTCGATCAGACCAAATCCGTGGTCCCATACGATCACTTGCCATTTTGCCGTTTGCCCACATCTACGGGCTGACCTCACTCATAACAAACTCAATCGCCAGCGGTCGTACGCAGTACATAATGCCACAATTTTCCATCGATGCGTTTTTGCAAGCAGTGCAAGATTACCGCATCAATGCTACATCAGTTGTGCCATCGGTGCTGGCACAGCTTTCGGCCAAAGACACTTCTAAATACAATTTATCATCGTTGCGTATGCTGGGCAGCGGGGCAGCGGCGTTGTCCGGAGGTGTGCATGCTCGAATGCGACAACAGTTTGCGGTAACCACTGCTAATGGATATGGCATGTCCGAAACATGCAGCGGCGTTTGCATAATGAGCAGCTTTATGTTTACGCCCGGATCCGTAGGGTTCTTGCTTCCAAACATGGAGGCCAAAATTGTTGATTTGCAAACTGGTTGCAAACAAAGTGTGAGTGAGGAAGGTGAGCTGTGTGTGCGTGGGCCGTTGGTTATGATGGGATATTTGAACCGTTCGGATGAGACGCAGGCGGTGATTGACTCGGACGGGTTTTTGCACACCGGTGATATTGGGTACATTGACGCTCAAGGGCTGGTGTTTATCACCGACCGTATAAAGAGCCTAATAAAGTACAAGGGCTTGCAAGTGGCGCCGGCGGAGCTTGAAAGCATATTAATGGATCATCCCCAAATTGCCGACGCTGCCGTCATTGGCGTGGATGACCAGCGTCGCCACTCGGAAGTGCCGATGGCACTGGTTGTGCCACGCGAGCTGAACCCTGATAGAGATGAGCTGCGGGCGAGCATTGAAGAGTGGGTCGGTGCACGCGTCGCCGATCACAAGCGTTTGCGCGGCGGCGTCGTGTTTGTTGCGCAAATTCCGCGCAGCTCGGTGGGCAAGATCATGCACCGTGATCTGCGCGCCCAATTTAACGCCCAGCGCATGGCCAAGATTTAATCTGCCGATTTGCTCCCCGTTTTTTTCTGTTTTTCTCTTTATTTGTACGCGAGTACAAACAAATTTTTTCTCTCAAAAACTTTCCATTTCCTCTTTTAACGCTTTTGCCTTTCCAATTAAAGCCCTTTTTTCTTCTATACGCATTTACTTGTCTATTGATTTTATATATCTCTAAAATGGCACCAGCAGAGGGTATTCCAGTGATCGTTACCGAGTTTCCGGCAGACACGACCCAAAAGATTGTCGCGCAGGTCAAGCACTATTTTAGCGACGCGAACCTGAACCAGGACTCGTATATGCGGCAGACAGTCGCTGAGAACGACGGCTGGATGCCCGTGCTCGCTTTGTCGCGGTTCAACCGGCTGCGGCAGCTCATGGACCTGCCATACGACGCGAAGAAGCAGGCATCAAAGAACACGAAGAAACAGCCCCTGCCCGCCGTGCCCGAGCACTACGTGCGGCTGCTGGGCGCGTCGATCAAGAACGCGCTTGTAGAGTCAGACGATGTGGAGATGAAGGAGGATGGAAGTGCAATTCGCCGCAAGTCAGCCTTTGAGCCGTCGGACGAGTGGTACTCGCGGACCGTGCATTTCAAGGGTCTAAAGTACGGTGAGGAGACGCCTGATATGATTGACGAGCTCACCGAGTTCTTCAACAAGACGGTTGAGGGCGGCGAAATTGAGCTGTTGCGCTTGCGTCGCAACCCAAAGACCAAGCAGTTCAAGGGCAACGTGCTTGTGCAGTTCAAGACACAGGAGCAGGCCGATACAATGGCCGCCCGGGACGATCTCGAGTACGAGGGCGCAAAGCTCGCGCCATCGTTGCTTTCGGCGTACCACGACGAGAAGCTCGCTGCTAACGACTTTATGCAGGGCGAGCTGCGCAAGCCTGGCACAACGTACCAGACGTACGAGGAGTGGTGTGAGGCTACGGGCCGCAAGCCAGCAGCACCAAAGTCGGAGAAGCGCAAGCCCGAGGGCGAGCCCGAGACAGAAGAAGTAAAGGAGGAGGTGACTGACCCTCTGACGCTTGTGCGCTTTTCGGGTGTTACGGGCGAGCCACAGATCCGCGAGCTGAAAGAAGCTTTGGGCGCTGTTGGTCCTGTGCGCTTTGTCGAGTTTGAGCAGGGCGCTGACTCGGGCATTGTGCGGTTCTCTGAGGTCGTGACTACTGCCGAATCGCACCCAGATGGCCTGAAATTCAACGACATGACGCTTGAGTTTGCTGCGGTCGACGAGGAGACTGCGGCTGCGTTCTTTGAGCGCGCCAAGGCGGCTGGCATTTCTGCTCGCGGCAACTCGCGTGGTGGTTCGCGTGGTGGCGCTCGTGGCAACCGGCGCGGTGGCTTCCGCGGCAAGCGTTCGCGCAAGTAAAGCTATTGTTTAGCTGCTTTTTTTGTCTTTTGAGCATATTCCTGAAATTAAAAATAGTGTTCTGGTTCTACTGTAACTGGTTTGTGATTTTCGGTCGACTCGTTGCCCTGGTATTTCAACATTGGCGTCACGAGTTATTCACTGTCTCTCTTATTCTTTGAAGTTTATGTTGTTATTAATGTTATTGCCAATGAGTGTCACTGGGACATTTGCGCGCAAGCACTCTGTTTAAGGGCCCAATGGAAACCACTCCTGCTCTATCATTTAGAGGAGTATGTGACAATTGTGAGTCATGTTACAAGCCATGCATGTTGTGTGTCTCAGTATTGATCATGAGACAACGCTCATAGGTCATAGCGGTGAAAAACATATTTCAAAACTGCCCAATTATGTTTCATGCACAGCTTCCACCAGCTTTGGATTCTATGGAACTTTCTTGCCCTAACGAGAATGCACAAATGTTAAGCACTGTTAAACTTCCACAGACAAATTCAGTCGCACTAAATATAAGCAGCTCTAACAATGATGATGATGCAGTTTGCATGCAAGGAGCCAACCAACTTTTAAGGTCGGTAAATGCAATGAGGCAATTTATGTTTGAATATTTTACGCCTATTATTCGAGACCTAAGTGATGCAAAGTGGGATATGCTGACGCATTTGAAAATAGCAAATGTATTTAATTTCAGCTGCTTGTTTGCGCTATTGACTAAAATTCCAAACGTAAAAAAGTTATATATTAGTGCAGCCATGTCCAATATTCAGGGAGTCAACACTATATCGGCACAGGTAGATGATCCAAACACACAATCCCAGTTACTAAAGCTGAAATTGACGTATTTGGAGATAGCAAGCTTACACACCAATGCAATTCGTCCATTCGTTCCAATTTTGCGTTTGGTATTTACACTTGTTCCTTCGCTGCGTACAGCTAAAGTTAATAAAGGCGAGACAACTAGGACACTAATTTCCAAATACAGCGACGTGCGCCTTGGGTTTCTTTTCCGAGCAAACTAAAGCTACTTGCACAAAATAAAAATATGTTTGTCACGCTACAAACTACTTTATAACTGGAGTTTTAAATAAATGCACTTGCTCATCCCAGCTACATGTGGCCATAGTTCCTGGATGAAACAATGACCAGTCCACGCCAAAGACAAACTCCCGGTGCGCGTCATGTACAAAAACAACGGCGCCGGTGCGCACATCCCATACGCTGGCCGACATGTCATAGCCCGCAGTAGCAATGTAATTTGGCGAAAACGGCGAAAACTTGACCCGCCGCACCGAAAACTCAAACGGTCCAAACATCGCCACCTGGCCCCGCGGATTGCGTATGTCCCAGATCTTAATTGTCCGATCGACTGACGATGTGACAAACTGCTCCGGCGCATACTTGTTCCAGTCCAGCGACAATACCTGATCCATATGACCGCCAAACGTCGCCAGCGACTTGCCCCGAGGCTCATTCACGCTCCACAGCTTTACAAGTTTGTCCTCGCCACATGTAGCAAACTGGTCACTTTGCCGTGGTGACCACGAGCTGCTGTAAACACACCCTGTGTGCTCGCTAAACGTCCGCAGCGAGTGCGGCACATGTGGATCCCACACTTTGGCAGATCCGTCCCATGACGACGAGACAAACGATGATTTGGCTGTGTAGTTCCACTCGACGCTCATTACTTCTCGTGTATGTTCGTGCCATTTTGACACGGGAAAGTTGTTTAGCGTAATGTCCCACAGTTTGATGCTGCCGTCGCCGCTAGCTGTTATTAGCTGATTCTCGTGTACTTCGCTCCACGAGAGGTCGAACAGTCCGTCTTGCGAGTCGAATTGTTTGAGCGGTCGCAAGCCATTGGGCCCTGGCTGCGTGCTGAGAACGCTGAGCTGTCCGTTGCCGACTAGCCCAAAGTTTGCGCTCGTGGCTGCAGCGAGCAGTTGCTCCGAGAACGGACTGAACTTTACTGCATAGCCTTTAAACCCTGCTGTCCGATATCTGGCACTCATGACTATCAAAATATAATACAAAATACGAAGCGAGTGAGAAAAATGCCTGCCAAGTATCGAAATTGTATCCCGATCATATGAAATCATAGCACGTGAAACTATTGCAGATCAAATCGAGTTGATGTATCGGATCACAAATGGACAGTTTGAAATTTTCAACTTTTTTTTTCAACTCTTGCATTTGGTTGTTTTTATTTACTTTGTGCATTTGACGTTAAAATATATACAATGGGAAAGTCGGCCAAAGTTGTCGAGCAGTACTCGTCGGATGATGACAGCGAGCTATCGCAGGTTGAAAGCAGCGGCGACGAGCAGCTTCAAAGCCATAGCGGATCAGAATCAGACAGCGACAATGATGATATCGAAGAGAAAAACAAGAAAGAATCCGCACGAGTACGTGAGCAGCTTGCCGACGTACCATTTGACCAGCTGATCCGGATCCAGCAGCAGATGGGGCAAAAGAAACCCAACCGCGCACTCGGACAGAAAGAAAAGTCGCAAGTCAAGCGAGAGACAAAGCGGGCGCTAAAGCAGCAGCTGGGAAAAGGCTCGGACAGCGAATCTGACGACAGCGATTCAGATGATAGCGGACCAGAGACCGTATCAGCCAAGTCGTCTGGACCGCACGGGTCTCGCAAAGAAATCTTGCACCGCGAGACACGAAAGATGCCGACAATGATGAGCTCAAAGCGTCCAGTAAGCCGGTTCCGGCAAGTAGTCGATATCTCAAAGTCGAAAACCCGCGATCCGCGATTCGACAGTTTGTCAGGGAACTTTAACGAGGACTTGTTTGAAAAGTCGTACGAGTTTCTCGAGGACCAGCAGCGGGACGAGATCAGCGATATGAAGCGGCAATTAGGCAAGCTGAAAGACAAGGACGGTCGGGATGCTCGTCGGATTAAGCGTGCGCTCGAGTCGGTGCAGTCGCAGTTGTCGGCCAAGGAGCAGAAGAAGCGCAACCAGGAGCTCAAGCGCACACATCGCAAGATGGAGACGGAGGCGGTTGAGCAGGGCAAGAGACCGTATTTCCTGGGCAAACGTGATCTCAAGGACTTGGAAGTCGCGCAAAAGTTCAACAAACTCAAGGGAACGGCCAAGCTCGACAAGTTTATGGAGAAGCGGCGAAAGCGCAATGCAAACAAGGACCACCGCAATATGCCGTATCAGCGCCGCGACGACTGAAGAAGGATGGTGGTTTTCTAATCTTGGATCTGTGGATATACTTTATCGAATACTTTGTGTTGGTATATAAAGTCGATGATGTTGAGAAACTATACAGTTTTTAGTTTAAATTTTACAAGTTGCCAATCAGGCAGAAATTATAGTAGCCTATGAGTGACACTAGCATTTGTCTGTTTACGCGTGTAATTGTTAATATGCTCTCCAAAGAAACAAACGATAGTGTCATATCATGTGACATCTAGCTCGGTGAATGCTAAATGATTATAGCATTCAGTCAAAGTTTATATATTCGTCTTTGGCGTTTATTAAGGACAGCTTCAATAATCGTTCTATTTCTTTCAGCTCTTTAGTTATTTTTTGAGTTTAGTTTTAAAATATGCTATCGACCTGTAGCACAACACATTTGAATAGATAACTGAAATGTCATTATAGCTATAGCTAGATGTTTCTTTTGATAGAGTTCTAATTCCTCGACGTATATAACAGCAATGGTAATATCATGGTTAATTTCAAATCAAGTTTTTAATAAGAGGTAACATGCAGGTTGATCATTTTTTGGGGAGGCAGCCAATAACCAACGACGGAATGACCTGGGAAAAAGTGAACATCTGACACATAAAAGGGTTGCCTGACCCTTGAACTCAGTTTCCAAGTATCAGCAACCCTTTTGATCTTTTTCTTTCTTGAGCATTCGACTTTCTTGCACAAAAGTATATCTAGTCTTGTAGATATTTCGCTTATCCTTATATTCGGCACCTGAGACCATACAATAATTGGATGGGGGAGTTTTATTCACACTTGTTTTGTTGTTGTTGGGTAGCACTATAGAGTCTTTAACGCGACTCGCCAAAAATACGTTTTCACATATTGAATACTCGCGCCATTGTATTTGGTTTGCATTATTCTATTATTTCAAACAGTACCAATCGTTTAACTAAAGGTAAGAAAAAGAGTGCTTACAGTTCACTACGGAAAACCGGCAGGGAAAACTGGATAAAAGCATATTTATTTTTTCTCCATCGGAAAGAAAGTGGGAAAAAGACTGCAAAAAGGGTGGCGTGGCTGGGCGAAGCTCGTTTTTCTCTTGTTCAATTTCCTTATTTCGCTTCCAAGATACACGCGCTCCATTCCCCCTTTTATTTGTACTCTATCCCGTTTATTTGCACACTGGGTTATACCGTTGTTGCTCTTCGTATTCTTTTGGCCCTGGATAGTATTTTTTGTTGGGAGAGAGACTTTTGGCAGAAAGTCGCCTCAACTAGCCCTCTTTCGGCAAATCAAAGCACGGCAAACGGGGAAAGAAAGGTGCGGTTTTCTGAGCTCCGTTGTTTTTCTCTCTCAGCTCTCGGCCCTTTTTCTTTCTCGTCAAGCATACTTTTATTTTTCATATTCTATTCCTTTCATCATTGCACAACCCCTTCGTCCTCTTTCTTTTACATCCAAAGCGAGGCTCGTAGAGGAAACAACTCACACATACATTCCATTAAAAGCGTAGACAAAGGACATACTCTCAACGCGACGATGGTGCACGAGTCGCTGTTGAACGCGTACTTGTTCGACTACTTGAAGCGGAAAGGGTATTTGAGGACGGCGCTTTTGTTTGCCGACGAATGCAAGAACCTGCCGCTGGCAGCGATTGCCAGCGACGATCCACACATCGACATGCCGCCCGGGCTTGTATCGGGCTCAAGCTCGCCAAACAACGCGATGCAAAAGCCCGATATTTCGAGCCACAGCTCGGGGTCGCCGCATACTCCGAGCCCTGCAGTCGCTCCAGCACCAGTGCCGGCCGGGATGCACGCGGGGCCAAAAACATACCAGGTGCCGAATGTCAGCGTGCCGTATTCCTCGCCCAATGGGTTTCTGAGCGAGTGGTGGGCGATGTTCTGGGACGTGTATGGGTCGACTTTGGAACGTAAGCCCACAACGAGCGTGTCAGATGCAGTGCGCACGTATACGCAGCACCAAACGGATAAACGCAGCGCAAAGCCCACGAACGGCAAACGCATGGCTCCAAGGTAAGGCATTTTCCCCGAGCTGATCACAGTACGCCCCGTCAGGGATGGCTGGGGTGTCCAGGGCAAAGGGGGAGAGCAGTAGGCTAAAGTCAGGGTCTACAGTCTCCAAAGTCCCATCTATTCCTCACCCGTGCTCGCTTTGAAGTGTGCAAATGCTGCTCTTTGCTTTCTGTTTGCCAAGCAACTAACATTTTAATGTGTTGGGCGCCACACCAAAACATGTGTTGTTTTCTTTTATTACATTATGCATAGTGACGTGCAAGGTGCAGACAGAGACGCGTTGGCCAAGCGGAACCGGGTGGGCGAGTGCTCGCCTCTGAGCTCTGCGCTAATCGACCAGTACTCGCACACCGACGAGATGGAAGCTTTGCAGCTGGCGGCAGGGCCAGCGAACGGCCGAACGGGGCCGACGATTCCACATGGGCCTGGGCTGAACATCAACTCAGCGGGAAACCACGTGATGTCCGATGACTACCCGAACTTCTTGTCGCGCAGCCGCAAAGTAATGACCGAGGGCAGCACGCAGCCAGCTCATGGAGTACGAGCATCGCAAGGTAAGTAGCAGAAATTGGGGATGATTGTTTTTGGATGCTTGTAATGTGTGGTTAACTCGCGTTACTTTGTTATTGTTTTGTTTGGATGGGGTAGATAATCAGCCGGGGTCTGGTCGACCGGAAACAAAAGCTGGTGGGATGCGCAGTCCCACCACAAGTACAGCGGGGCAGATGGCTAATGGAGCTGGACCGACACCAGAGACGGCGACGGCGACGCAGCAGCA
>JANBRL010000028.1:0-23908 GCA_027577635.1 Coemansia sp. RSA 475 | reverse complement strand
AAGCCAGTCACACCAACAGTGGAAGATTCAGGAGCAAGGAGGTACTCTCAGCTGGAAGCTCTTGTGGTGGAGCTTCGGCAGACGGTTGACGAGCAGCAATCGGACATTGAGGATCTTGAGGCAATGCTGCGCGAGCGCAAACACTTGATCCGGACGCTGCGCAAACAGTTGCGGGACAAGGAGCTGCGCCAGTTTGCCGCCGCTTCGGATCACGCGGGGTTAAGGCGCACGGCGTCAATAATGGGCGTTCCAAAAAGCGCGCTGGCTCAGCTCGCTGTTGCTAACCAGCTCCTGTCACCAACAAGTGTATGTGATAGAGACATTGTGCCTATGCTGAAGCCTGTTCAGTTAACGGCCATTGCTAGCAGCGACAGCAACAGGAGCTCGGCTGAGCGCCAAGACAATGCTGCTTCCAACATAGACAGCAGCAGTGAGTTGAGTTTTGTTGAAAACGCCCGGCGACCATCGGGATTTGTCAACGGCTGGCCCATTTACAACACAGACCAAAATGCCAAACTCGAGCATCCCACACTTGCGACAAACTCAGCGGACGAGCAAACAGTGGAGCAAGAGGCCAGCGACAGACCATTGACTCCGCCCACTCTCCCGTTTGCAAACCCAAAACTGAAAACATCGTCGACTGTGTCCAGCCCGCGCTCAGCAAACAATGCACTGCATTACAAGAACAGCGTTGGCTCGGAACTCGGCACAAGCGCTGCTGAAACATCCAACTCTGCATCTTTGGCATCACGCACTCCACGCAGCTTCCGTACTATTGTTGCCAGAACGCCGCGCCGCATATACTCGCGCTTAAGCAACCGTCTCAAGAAACCGGACCTTTAATCAAAGTATTTTTTATAACATCTTTCATCATAGTTTATCCAGTTTGTTACTGATAACAACTTCAGTGACTAATAATTGATCGGATTAGCAATACAGACGAGAAAAACTCGTAGAAAAAACACTATAGAATTTGCTGTTATTGCTTGCTGGCCGATCTGCGACGAGGACCAGGCTTGGCCGCCTTTGCTGAGGGCAGCGCCGCAGCGTCCCCGGAAGAACTGACGCGCTTTCGCCGCTTGGTACCACGAGTGGCATTTGCAGAATCTACACAAAAAAGAACGACTAAGTAGATATCCCTAAACGCAACCCCACACATAAAAGGGTTAGGCACCAGCATCGTCACACTTACCAGCTACACGCTTTGCCGACGAGGCAGTTGCACGGAGATATCCGGGACCGGACGACGCCGACCGGCTGCGCGAAGAGCCAGCACGCGAATCAGATCTCAGCGTCATGCGGTTTGGGAGCTCTGACGCGCTGCTCGATGGACGCTGAGCGCGCGCAGGCCGCGTCCGCAGCGCCTCTTCCATACGCGACGACACGATGTTGCGCGACTGCGGCCGCACCGCTTGCGCCGTGCGTGCTTGCCGGCCTGAGGTTGCGGTGTTCAGCGACGAGAACGACAGTCCGGGGCCACGCTTTGCGCGCACAGCACCGACTGCCTTTGACTCGCCCCGCACTGGAGCTTCGTCGCCAGACCCTGCTGGCGTCGCTGTCGTGCTCGACTCGCATGGTTTGCCCTCTCCGGCCGACTCAACTGCACTGTCGGCTTTGGGTTCAGTCGGAGACGGTGCACAGCTTGGCGTCGCTGACGCTTGTGCCGAGTCCTTGGGCTTCTCCGTGTCTGTCGACACCGGCGTCGTGCTGGTGTCTTCGCCAAACAGCTGCGTCAGCGTAGGCTTGGAGCTACGTGGCGACATGAGCACATTTTCCAGCGTGTTGCTCTTGGCAGGCATTGCAGGTGGCTCAGGAACTGCGTCTGTCGCGTTTGGGGTTGTGGGGCTGGTGCCTGTCGCTGCGTCGTTGATGGTCAGTGGCACTGCTGCCACCACCGCGCACGAGCCGTCTCTGCGAACCGCAGTCGGACCGGGTCTGGTCATCGGCCGCATCGGCCGTGGTCGCTGCGGACCAGGCGCAGCTGCTGCAACTGCACCGTCTCCGGACTTGGGCTGACCACCATTAGCTGCGTCAGCACCTTTTGCATTGGCCCGCTGCGCCAATATACGATCCCGCAACGGCAGCCGCTGCCTTGATGCAGCCGACTGGCTCTGGGGGCGGCCCGCACCAGCGCTCTTATCATCGATCTTTAGATACTTTTTCGCAGTCGACGACAGCCCCGCATGGAACTGCTCGACCCGGTTGCTAAAGCGCTTGATGAATATCTCATAAGTTTGGCGCGTCGTTGTTCGCGCATCGGGGTTGGCGTCCACCACGCCACTGGCAATGGCCTTTTCCACCGCTGCCAAGTGCGGCGTGAGCTCGGGGACTGTGCAGCACGATACAATCGACATGAGCAGCTTGGTTGCGCTGCCACGCACGGTCTTGCTCGGATCGCTGTGCGCTGCGTAGCATATTTGGGGGATCTGATCGGGAATGTGCGCATATGTTATGACTGTTGTCAGGCAGTTTACGCCCCGCGTCACAAACACTTTGTTCGCCCGCCCGCACGTCTTCATCACAGACGGAAACAGCAAGTCGGCCAGAGGCTGGAACCGCGTCTCCATCTGCCGCGCCAGCTCCTCGACCAGCGACAGCGCCGTCGCGCTCAGTCGCGTGCGCTCGCTCAGAACCTACACCCTCAAAAATAAACATTAGCTAACTGGCAATACTCCGTTTATAGCCTGCATCAACTATCTTATTCAACCTACCGATGCGTTTACAAACTTTGCGCATTGCTTCATCGTCGGCACAAACGTGTCATACTTTGTCACGTCCGCCTTGACCAGCGAAATCAAGTTCTTCAGCGCCCCGTCGATCTGCTGCCATGTCTCTTCGCCCTCGACCACATCGAGCTTGGTGAGTAGGGTGCGGAACTTTGTTTCGAAATCACTCGCCTTGTCACACTACAAACACAAAAGCTAATTAGTTGTCGCGCCCAAATTCAATTCAGCGCTAGACTTGTAATAATACTTGCCTTGGTATAATCCATTCCAGTGCAAACACAACAATAACCAAAAGCTAGCTGCCAACTGCGTATATATAAAACGTTTTATTAGTTTACGGATATCACAGAGTGTAAAAAATAACAGTCAAAGAAAACTGAAATAAAATGGCAAAAGTATTAAGGAGAGAAGAAAAAGAAGTTCCCTGGGGATGCGGGGGTGTTGCTGGAAATAGTGCAAGGAAAACAGCCAAACGTTTTTTGCTCATCCATTTTAACGTAAACAAAATGTATTTACTCTGAATCAACATGATCAAATCACCATCATTTAAAAGAACAAAAATTTAGTTTGCTCCAGCTGCAGCCCGTCTGCGGCGGTTGCGCACGGCCTCGCACAGCCCATCCAGCATGGTCACGGTGTCGTCCCAGTTGACACACGCATCGGTGATGCTTTGGCCGTAGACAAGCTTGGACAGGTCGCCGTCCTTGGGGATGCTCTGGTTGCCCTCAACCAAGTTGCTCTCAATCATAACGCCAGTAATGTACTTGCCCGTCTCGGTAGCACTGAGCTGGTGCGCAATGCTCTCGGCAACAATAGGCTGCTTGCGGAAGTCCTTGGAGCTATTGCCATGGCTGCAATCAATCATTAGACGCGGGTTGACGCCAGCTTTGGCCAGCTGCTCCGTGTACTTTGCAACATAGCTCTCCTCGTAGTTGGGCCCGTCAGCGCCGCCTCTCAGGATAACATGGCAGTACTTGTTGCCCTGCGTCTCGACAATCGCGCTCAGGCCTTGCTTGGTCACCGACAAGAAGCAGTGCGGCGACTCGGACGACTTGATTGCGTCAACGGCAATCTTGGCATTGCCGTCGGTGCCGTTCTTGAAGCCAATAGGTACCGACATGCCTGAGGCCAGCTCGCGGTGCACTTGAGACTCGGTCGTGCGCGCGCCAATAGCACCCCAGCTGATGAGGTCGCCGATATACTGCGGCGAGATAGTGTCGAGCAGCTCGCAGCCCGCCGGCAGTCCCTTTTCGGCAATATCGAGCAACAGAGTACGTGCCTTGCGCAGACCCTTGTTAATCGAGTAGTTGTTGTTGAGGTCCGGGTCGTTGATAAGTCCCTTCCAGCCCACCGTCGTGCGCGGCTTCTCAAAGTACACGCGCATAATAATGCACAAGTCCTCGGCCGCCGTCTCGGCGTACTCGCGCAAATTGTCTGCGTATTCGAGCGCTGCCGCAGGGTTGTGGATCGAGCACGGACCAACGATGACCAAAAGTCTGTCGTCGTCGCCACGGATAATAGCCTCGGCCTCTTGCCGGCCCTTGAGAATGGCCGCTGCAGCTGACTCGGTTAGCGGCAGATCTTCCATAAGAATCTGCGGCGGAATCAGCGGCCGGATCCGGCTGATATTCACATCGTCAAGCTCGTTCAGTGCGTGCACGTAGCGGTGGTTCTTGGTCTGTTCTGTGCTCATGGCTGAAAACTCAAGTAGTCAAAGTAACCGCGTATTTGGAATAGAGTAAGGAATAGCTGAGTATTGAAGATTATCAGAAGAGAAAGTTGATTATCTAGACCCAACCCCCGACCAGCAACCAGGGCTGCTCCTTTTATGCCTGCGAAAACCAGTCAATATGAAAATTTCTTCCCGGATCATGCATATAAACTATTCTCTTTGTAGAACGCTATTGCTCCAACGCTCTTTGTTTTGAAACACTACTTCGTATTTGCTTTGCTTTGAACCCCTGCATGATGTTTTCTGTTCGAATAACATTGTGCTCTGGGTTTGCAAACAAACCCCGCCTATCCGGCCACTCGTGCCCGCTCAATACGACAAGAACGCTGCGATTTGTCCAAGTTGGGCCAACCGGATCCGTTGATTCGCTAAACAGAAAAATTATTGGGGGCCGTCGATAATCAGGAACCACCGTTTTTGCTCATTTTCAGCTTATCACTCTTTTTTCCGTCGACTGGTGCATTGAGTTTTCTGCTTCTTTCTCTTGTATACGCATTCTCCCGCCCAAATAACAACAATGTCTATGCGCGTGCTCTCAAAGGCGACGCCCGTCACTCGGGCTTACATTCGGTACGCTACCACCGAATCTGCCACTCAGAAGGCTGGCCAGGCCGTGTCGAACGCTACGAGCGCCGTTCAGTGTAAGTTGCCGTTATATGCATCGACAACAAAAGACTAGAGTTGTTAGTTTGTGCCTAATATGGCGCAGAAGAATGGTGCGGGGGACCAGATGACTGAGATCGCCTGGCCTGTTATTGCAAGTGGTCTGCTGTGAAACTAACAAGCAAGCTTTTCGTTTTTGCTGTTTATATTGTAGCGCAGGGTCTGACCAAGACTCTTTGCAGCCTGTACAAGACGGTCACAAGTAAGTAACCAGCAGTTGTGTCATGTCGATTCATGCAAACAGCAATATGCTAACCCATGTTACATTTTGCACTAAATAGGCCCGCTTCCTGCCAAGATCCAAGCGCCCTTGAACAAGGCTGTCGGTAAGTGCATCCCATGCTACGCATTTATATAGCCCGAACCACATGTAATATCTACCAATCTCCAATTTATTGACCGCTAAACCAACAATCTATGCACCATAGGTATTCTCCAGCCGATTCTTTACTACAGCGAGGTTGTTTACCATCTTGGCAAGCAAGTCGTGGTGCGCCAGAACTTTACGCTGCCGGGCAAGGCTGACTTTTTGGCCGCCGAGACCCAGCTGTTCAAGGTGCTTGAGTACGTCAAGATCAAGGATGTAAAGTCGCTCAAAGACATTCCGCTCGACAAGTGGAAGAGCGGTGCGCTCAAGACGTTTGAGCTGTCGTCCATCTTTGTCATTGGCGAGATGATTGGCCGCGGAAACGTGATCGGTTACAAGGATTAAAAAGCTTCTTTGATAAACTACTTTTTCTCAATTACATGTGACTTGAAACTATTTGTGTGGGAGCAGTTGCGCCCTAGTCCTTGTCTTTCTTGGCTCCCCGTTTTATATTTGTACTTTATAGGTTCACTTTAAAACTTCAGTATCGAGCTTTTTGGCAATGACGGTCAGACAAGCGACTCACGCAGGATCGTGGTACACCGACGACCGCGAGCAACTGGACTACGAGCTCCAGCAGTGGCTGGACAACGTGCCTGGGCAAGTAACCGAAGTGATCCCCGTTGGCGACTCGTGCCCAGTTCCAGTCAAAGGAATCCGGGCCATAATCGGGCCCCACGCCGGGTTCAGCTACAGCGGCGCCAACGCAGCATACGGGTACAAGTGCATCGACACACAAAACATCAAACGCGTGTTCCTGCTCGGGCCATCGCACCACGCATATTTGAAGACATGCGCCCTAAGCCAGTGCACCGAATACTCTACGCCTTTGGGCAACATACGAGTGGATCAGGAGCTGTTGCAAGAGCTGCAAGACAAAGGCGAGTGGCGGCTGATGAGCACTCGAGTCGACCAGGACGAGCACAGCCTGGAGATGCATTTGCCATACATTTACAAAGTGTTTGAGAGCCGGATTGAGCAGATCTCGTTGGTGCCAATTATGGTCGGCAGCTTGGCGTTTGAAACAGAGCAAAAGTATGGTAAACTGCTTGCGCCGTATTTGGCGGACCCAGAGAACTTGTTTATAATATCGTCGGATTTCTGTCACTGGGGATCCCGGTTCGGGTACACGTATTACCAGAGCAGTGAGGACAACCAGCCGTGTGATTTGAGCGCACGGGATGGGCGGCCAAACGGGGTGCCGATTTGGGAGTCGATCCAGCGCCTTGATTCTGAAGGCATGGATGTGATTACGCAACTGGACCATGTGATGTTTCGGGAGTACTTGGACGATACCAGTAACACCATATGCGGTAACCATCCCATTAGTGTGCTGCTGGCCGCAGTCAACCACTTGTATCCAAAGGACGCGCAAAACCGTGATGGCCCGCGTCTGCGGTTTGTAAAGTACGACCAGTCGAGCAAAGTATGCAGTGCAAAAGACTCGTCTGTCAGTTATGCGTCGGCCTACTTGTGGCTTCCATGCTAGACCTTGTGTTTCTTGTCATAAACAATGGCGTGTATCTTTTTTGGCTTACATATATGGCAAATGCCCCGTGCACACGCTTTTTTCATTTGGCATTGTTTCTGAGCAGAACCTTGCTTCCACACACACGCCATGCTTAAATGTAGGTGCAACACAAGAACACAAATACTCTATGGCTCACTTTGCGCAAGGTTTTAGAGTACTTTCAGGCTCTGACTGACTACAGAATATGCATGTACTAAAAATACGACGCGCAGCCATCGACAACACTAACATAGTACATTATCAATACCATCAGATTGTAAACATCCAGTGACATCACAAAAAATTCCGGCCATATACTGGAGGAGAGAGAAGAGAAAAACTCCAATGTGGAGTTTCCAAAAACGTCAGCTGTGCTCGAAGCGCGCATTGAGAGCAGCATATGCACAGTCCATGTCATGCGAAATGACACTGCGTGCAGCGATTGTAAACGACAAACAGTTTCCGTGCCCATAAAAAGCAAAAGGTTTTCGCTTGCTTCGGAACAGTGACTATTCGGAACAAAGTGCTGGTGATTTGCGAGCTTTATTTTGAAGCTACAAAGCCGCTGCTAAGAATTTTATAAAGTCTCATGGGTTTGCGCGGGCAAAAAGCTTGGACACCCCTTTTTCCTTTTCCTTGGTTTGCCGCTTTCCCCTGTTCTCTCGCCATTTATTATTCTATATACTTTTTTCTGCATATTGTTTTGTTGCTGAGCAATAAAACTAAACTATCCTTTGCTCGTGTCGTATTTGGATATTATTCACAAAACTCAGCCACCCGCATTACTTGTCTTACTGCGTGCATCTGTTCCACTACATTGCAACCCCACACATCAAACACTGAGCCTTGCGTTACGGTAATATAAAACTATCCAAACTCACAAATCCAACAGAAAAGGTGGTCGCATACGTCTTTTTGGTTTGTTCTTTTCGATTTATACTATAAAAAGATGGCCAAGGGATCTGTTGCCGTGACACCGCAGTCACCAACAACCAAAGTCGACGAGATTGCACCGGTATCCAAGTCTACGGGTCACGAAGGTGCAGATGCGCTGACACCAAGTGAGCGCGAAACAATGGTGAATGAGGCCGAATGGGGGTTTCGTAATTGGCTGCGCGATGCTGGCCCGCGGATGGGCTACGTCATGTATCCGAGCTCCCAGCAGATCCTAAAATCGCTGCAAGCTCTTTACAAAACTATCGATGATATTGACTTTTCAGACATTGCTCGATGAGCCCAGCTACTGTTCCGGCTCCTCCGTAAACATAAAAATATGCTATTGTTTCAATTACTTTTTTCTTTCTCCTTTAATGGAATACTGTGAATAACTTGCATGTGGAGGGCCACATGCCAGCAAAAAAGGCGCTCTACCTGGAAGAAAATAGAGTGTCACGTTACCCATTGCTCCCATTTCCGGAATGGTACCACAGTGGATATTTTCCACTCGAGAATAGAATATGTATTATTTTTTGGGTTCGGGCTGCTCCGAATGCTCAACATCTTCAGCTTGGCGCTGTGCCTCGTCCTGGACCTCCACACTATCGTCCTCAGCTAGGCGCACCGTCTCATCCTGTTCATCCATACTTTCGTCCTCAGCCTGACGCATCATCTCGTCCTGAGCCCACATACCGTAGTCCTCAGCTTCAACCACCGGCGCAGTCCACAACGCTTCCAAGTCATACATCTCATACGCTTCTGGTGTCATAATATGCACGACAAACGCCCCCATATCCACTACCATCCAGTCTTCGCTCTCCCGGCCATCCACGCAAATCGTCCGCGACGTCTCTAAGAGCCGACTCCGCTCCTTTATGGTCTTTATAAGCCGCTCACCCATTGCCCGCATATGCCGCGTGCTCGTCGCTCGAGCAACCACCATTTGCGCCGTCCAGTCGCACCGCCCACTTACGTCAAACACGGAAACCTCGCCGTCCTCCCGCAACACTGAACAACATATGTCGAGCGTTGTGCCCTCCAATAGTTCTTGCGGAGAGCGCGTATTGTTACCGAGATTTTCGTTTGCTCGGCGTTGCCACAACGGCATGGGCTCTGCGTTGGCAAAGTCTGTGTCGACGTACCACGAGTCGTCGCGGTTTTCGCACGTGGGATCGTCGAATTCAGGATACAGGCCGGGAATCGACTGCGGATCAAGCCGCTCGACCTCAGGCGCTAGCTCGCCGCCATACTCGCCAGTTTCCTCAACGCGTTCACGCTTGTGTTCTTCCATTTCCTCGTGCACATCGTCTTGTGCTTGTTGCCGCCTCCGCTCCTTGTCTATGCTCTCCTCGCGTATAACCTGTGTCGACCAAAACGACCGGCGATACATGGTGTGTGTCCACTGTTGTGTGCGCGTTGTGGGAATGCGTGTACACGGGCGGTGCAATAGGCTGTGCGCCGTGTGCCGGGCTATCAAACGAGCGCTGGTCTTCCACATTTTTTGCAACTATTGATTACTGAAATATTTGTAAATTCAAGGCAACAAACAGTGAAACTTTTTTTATAATCTCTAAAAAAGCGGGCTAAATGGGAGTGATTTGATCGCAGGATTTGCAAAACCCACATTAATTTTCTATCAAAATCACTTTGGCGGGTAATCTTGAGTTAGCTCCAAAGACCGTAAGCCTGCATTAGCGAGCTGGTTGTGTTAAAAACTTAGAGTGGCTTCGGGTGCCTCGATTAGCTGCCGCCAGAAACAACAAGGGACTGTTCCACTAACCCTAGTCAGCAACTGTACACAACTCATAGAGTTAATCTTGGCTCTACAACTCTGTTTTTGCATTTTTATGCTTAGCAGATCAAGCGACTCTAACAAGTTTGTGTTGTACCAACAGGGTCTGACATGTCTTGCCTCACCAACTGTACTTGAGCACCAACTGCCTACTCTTGCTCTGAATAGGCTCTTGAATCCATTGTGTGCACCACCAACGGCATGTTGTTACCTGAATGGGTTCTTGAATTCTTGTGTATCAATTAGTAAGTATTAATTATAAAGAGAGAAGGGCTCTTAAAACAAGTTGTAGTTCTTTATCTGAAACTCAGCGGCAGACAGCCCTTTTATAATAAACTAGAGTACTACTAGCTCATAAAAATATTCCCTTACTTATTAATACGTTTAAACTATACATCTGTAAATAATATACATATGTTGCCTCTCATCACAGTATTATCTGTCCACAGTAAACCCACCAATATAACATTAGTAATCAGCTAGACACCCACATAATACATCCAATATCTCATGGTAAATGTTTTGGCCGAGTAAACAGATTTAATTGCCTAATAAAAGTACCCATTCTGGTTAAATGTCTCTTATAGCTACCAACCTAAATAGCATATGAAAGGCTCAAACCCCAGCATGAGCCTGTATTCTGGCATAATTTTGTCATCCAGAAGATATGCAAGTGTGCAGAACCAGTTATTGAAACCCCATGGTGTTTGTTTCCACATGTGATTTTTTAATTACCTTTTTTAATCAAGCAAGACTTTATGTTAAAGCTTTGAATTAAAGAAAGACAGGCATTGGGGGCCCAGCCAGCCGGCACCAAGTCACTTGCTAAAAGCAGCTGAAGACGTGTAAAAATTGCTAGCACTTTTGTGTTTTTTGTCTCTACTAATTATTCCTACTCATTTTATAGTTATATCCTGCAAGCACACTTTTTAGTCCCAAGAAATGGTTATAAAAATATATATACGTTGTGCACTTGCATATGGGCGCAACCCTGGTTGGAACCCTATTAATGATACAACAGAACTTGCCGACGAAGCAGATAGCAGTGCATTCCACAATGCCGTCAAATACATAATTACGGAAAAACACGGTGACAAGTTCAATAAAAAGTTGGATAGTGTCGAGTGGGACAATCTGTCTCTGACAGTAAAATCGCCAAACCAGTGCACAGGTACGTTTAATGAGTGTAAAGAGCACCTGTCCAGGAGCGAAGAAAACGTAATCTATATTACTATTTAGATTTTTATAGTTTATTTTGCATGTCAACACGTATGATACACGAATAAAACACGTTAAAAATGTAATACAAAATCGAGAAAATAGAAAAATTACAAGGCTAAAAACAACCAACGAAAAACTACTCATGTTCAGAGTCGGACTCTTCCATGATTACACTGACTGGACGGCCATGTCCCAAATACCCGCTTCCCTGGCGAGCAAACTTGTGCGACGGCACGCCGTACGCAAACGGCAGCGCGTCACTCGGCTCTTTGCCCTTTACGCTAATAGAGTCTATCCGCGGCGAAACTGCCTGCGGCAACACCACACTGGGACTCGCACATAGTGCCTCGTCAACCGCCCGGTTAACAGCCATGGCCAGCTCAGGAACCGTGCTGCGCGGGTGCTTTTGAATAAGCACCTGGAGCACTTGTTCGCACATTGCATAAAACTCCACCGACTCTGGCTCGATGCTCTGCCCGTGGTCGTGCAACGTTTGGCGCACAATAGAGCGTGAATCGGACATGAGCAAAGGACTTATGGTTATTTGCGCCGGGTTGAACGGTTTGGGCGACCGAGCAACAGAGCTTGGGATCCGCAGCCCCAATCCACTCAACGCGTCGGTTGGTCCGTACGCACGCCGTGAGTCTGGGCGCGCCATAATCTCGGCTTCCGAGTCAGACGATGCTTCGGCGTGGTCGGCGCCAAACCGTTGCCCGCCATTGCTGCTCTGTGAGCTCAAACTGCGCCGGTGCTGCTGCGTCTGATGTCGAGATGGATTGAACCGCCGCAAATACGAGTTCTTGATCTCTTCAAAGTTCTCGGGCGGCTGGACCTGAGCCTCAGCAGTCGCTTGCTGCGCAGCAATCAGCTCGGGCGAGTACCATATACGGTTCATCGAAAAGAACGAAGTGACTGGGATCCACACATGGTAGAACGGCACAGCGATTGCACAGTACACTAAAAAGTACAGCGCAAGCTGCCACTTTCTGCTCACCACAAGAAGCAAGAACGTCGCCGCCAAGAACGCTGCAGTCAGCTCGGACACGACAATCGCCGGGCTGTCGCCAAACATCGAGATAACTATTTCGAGATACAGCATGCACGAGGCAGCCGGCACGATAAATGGAAAGATCAAGTGCCCAAGCATTATCGGCAGTGTGCGTTTGAGCATTCGGCCGCGCAAAATATCAAACAGCGTTACGAGGCGAGTGCGGAACCACTGGCGCTCGTACGGATCGAATGCAGCCATGACGTGAGCAGTGAGCTCGACTTCGGCTCGACCGTTGGGCTCAAACGACCAGCGGTGCTGTGGAAACTGACGCACCATGCGCGGCACAAGCAAACAGTCGTTGCCCGGCCACGTACGGTGCCGGTACCTTACCGAGCTCTTCATCAGCGCATCCATGCTGGCGACCAGCTCGTCGTCGCCAAGACACCGGTCGCCCGAGTCAAGCCGCACACGGTACATTGTAAACAGCTGGTTGAGCGGACACGTAACGTTGCTCAGGCTTTCGCAAATCGGCGAGACGAAATGCTGCAAGTAAAACTCGAACGTTTGCAGAATCTGGATCAACGATGACGGACGGCCCACTGGATACAAAGTTCCCGAGAGCGCGACGATTTCAGGGTTGGATTCCATACGAGCGACAAACTGTGTGATGGCCAGCGGATCGATCTGCACGCTGCCGTCGAGCAACAAGCAGTAGTCGATGGCTGTGGGCGGATGTCCGAGGAGAGCCATTCGCGCCTCGACTTCCTCTTCAAGAAAAATAGTTTGTGGAGCCGTGTGCGAATATGCACTGCCTGTCACGTCAAACATGTCGCTTTGCCGCGGGCTGCTCGACAGGCTGCGGAAGAAGTTTAGCACCATCATCAGCGAATCTACGCTTCCCTGATACGTCTCCTTGGCGCTTACAACGTATGGAATCCGGTGTCTGCCACACTCGTAGTATCCAGCGTACACTCGGGCCGAGCCGTAGCTGCTGCTGTCCACGCTATATGCGCCATAGAACTTTGGATCGCTGATGTGTCCGCTGTGCGCCAGAATTCGGACAATGCTGTTCAACACATCAGGGTCGCCGTCGTTGATGATCCACAACATCTTGTGCGAGTCTGCATGTGCCGACCGCGCAATGCCCTGCAGCGTTCGAGTCAGTGTCTCGATGCTTTCCCGGAAACACGGGACCACAATCAGGCATTTAGCCAAAGATCCAGATGCGTTCGTCTTTCCTCCTTGGCCGGCTTCAAGGTTGCGCTCATTAACAGACTTTAATGCAAGATCGCCGTCCTCAGCCGATAGCGAGCCAGTATTCTGCACTGTGCTGTGTTCAGTCTTGTACTGCGCATACTCGCTGCTCTCAGTTACCTCCTTGTTTGAGCCACTGGGTCTACTGCCTCCTACCTGCGTCTGGGAAAACTGCTGGTCATGGCCAGCCACCGATAGCACTGCTTTGCGTGCACGCACCCGGGCGTAAACCTCAGCAATGGCCAACCGAGAAAAAAGTACAAGAAAATACAGCCCAAACGTGACCCATGCAACAATATTAGTGTTTGCGCAGGCGAACGGAGACTTTGTGGTCAAAGTCGTGCCCCGCATAAACAGCATCGACATGCACTTTTTGTAGAGCACATTGTCAATGTTCAGCTTTTCAAAGTCGTCAGTAATGTCCATTCCGGCCTTGTCGATAAACAGCTGGGTCAGCGAATGTGGCAAAAACATATTGTCTTCACGCAGCAGCCGGTTGCTGTCAACAGTACCGTTGGTGACAATCGGATCGGTGGCATATGTCAAATACTGCGATACATCATATATGATATCGTCAATTATGACCCACGATGTTGTCGGTGATGCATGGCGTGTGGCCACTTCGGTTTTGTTAATCTTCAGCATGCCTACTTTGCTCGACGCAAACTGCGGAAAACTGTCGACCATGCACGCAGCGCCAGATGTTTGGGGAGCCTGCGGGAACGGACACAGCTCGGGAAAGCGGTCAAAGTCGCCCTTGTACAACGTGCTGTTGGCAGTCCACGACTCGAGAAAGCCGTCGACGGCAGACTGGTTGGTGATGCATTTGCCAAGCATAGTCGACTCGCCCTTGGGCAGGTCCTCATATGTTCCGGGCGCAAACAGCCCCATCATTGGGAATATAACCGAAATGTCGTACCCTGCATACCCGCGCATCATATGCCCAAACGTCGTGTGCGACAGCATAAAGTCAGACACAATGCCGTTGGCAGCAACAAAGTTGCGGCGCTCAAGATCGTCTGGCGTAAACGTCTGGTCGGTGCTGCACAGAGCTTTGGGTACAAGAGTGCCCCACATAATGAATGCCACGCTGGCCAGCGCAAATGCCAGCAAGAAGCCAATGGACTCGGTGTACGAGCGCTCGTCGCGCATGCCGAACCGGTTATGGCCGCCCGGCATAATAAAGCCAATGATTTTGGCCCACACTTTGCTTGCCGCGCCCGAGCGTCGAGGCTCTTTAGGTACAACAGCACCAGGAGTGTCACAGTCGGTACTGCTGACATGTGCGTGACGTGGCTGCACCTGGTGCATATCCGCAGCCCTGTCTAAATTAGCCGCCTGAGCGCCAAGCCCGGGCGACGCGTGCACCCGATTGGCCGAGGACGCACGCCGGTGGTTTTTCCGGCGAAACGCTGTCCACCACCGCCGCTGCGGTGTCGATGCGCCCGAGTGCGCGCTGTCTGAGCACCCACGCCGGTGCAGAATAGTCGATGTGCTGCCGCCAATCGAGTACCCTGCATAGTCAAATGACTCTGACTCGGCTGCTCGTGCACTCGCCGCCGAAATCAAGCCATCTGCGCTGCCCTGTTTCCGCCGTGCCCGGCTCGCTCGCAGCGACCTCGAATGCATGCGCCGCGCTTTGTTGACCAGCCCGCCCATTCGACTGTCCTGCACTCGGTTCGGCGCTTGTGCGTCCGTAACTTCGTTTCGGGCAGGCATGGGCGATGACGTAGCTGACGCTGTGCCGGCTGTCGACGACGAGCCATTAACACTCGCGCGGTGGTGAAAACTACGACGTATGTTTGCCGGCACCTGTACACGTTCTGACGCTGCACCAACGCTGCTGCTAGCTTTGCGGTGCGCAACAATGCGGGCCAACCGCTTTGACCGAAGTGCTATGCGGTCGCCGTACTTGTCAATGACACTATCGATCCGCCACCCATGCGCGGGCGAATGCACGTTGCTTTGAACATGATCGCTGTCATCGCACATTTTTAGTACACTCGTGTCGTCGAACACATTGTACGCATGTTTTGTCCCAGTGTCGTGAAACACGCGCTCCTCCAGCGGTGTCAGCGGCGACGCCTCGTACGACTTTGCCGTGCGCGGTGTGGCCACCATCGCCACGTCCTGTGTAAACGCCTGAGCGGGTATTGAAATGGCAAGTGATGTTCTGTTGCGCTGTCTGCGCGAGGTCGTATGTACTGTGCCGTTGTCCGGCCGGGTCGCATTAGGTGTGTGTGTATGGGCCGCTCCGTCGGATGTGCTCTCTGTATCGACTGGAAATGCTAAATACACAAGAAAGAAGGCGTCTTAGTCGTCACAGCTCACAGAGCGGGTAATCGTTGCAGTAAAACAGGAAAAAGTGTGAGAATAAAACCCTCAATGCCAGAAATAAAAAAGAACTGCCAGATGAACAAAGAAAGCCAAAAGACAGAGGGATTGGGATATGCACATATACGCCAAGCAGCTTAAAAGGAAGAATTAAGAACCCAAGGTCACAGCTTTAAAATTAGGACGTGTCTTTGCAATCCAAGAATGCACGATATACGCAGAAAGACAGCCCCGCCATCTGCTCTCCGCATTTAAAGGGAGAAACAGGCATCACGCTGCTTGTTTTCTGGACGACAGGAGGAAACACGTGCAATGATATCAACTGACGTACCCTCGATGCTGGTGGCTTCGGCATCCAGCTCTGTTTGTCCTGGCCGAAGCAGCGGCAAACTGTCGCCATCGGCTCCTGTCGAAGCCATAACCTTGTTCCCGCCAGCCAACCACCCCCGTTATCTCCCTTATCTCCTTTGCAGTTATGGTGTCAAGAGGAGAGAGATAGGACGTGTCTGTTACTGTTCAACTGCACTGCGTTTAGGTTCGTTATTTTACCGCTCCTCCCGGCCGGCACGAGATCCTTACGGCCAACAGGGTCCTTTTGTCCAAAGCGCGTGGGGATAATAGGGTCCCCCTTTTATTGCACAGATAAAGTATCGAGTCTGATGGATCACAAGAACAAGAAAAAAATAAAAAGCAGAAGAAAAGATGAAAAAAGACCGAGCGGTGGCTTACGAGTTCCGACTGGTCGACTAGACTCTATGCTCACACTGCGAATCCAGACCACTTGTGTCTCGAATATGCAGATGATTAAGCAGCCGATCCTTTTTATTATGATTTAGCTGCGAGCGTCTTCGCCAACAATGTCGGACCATTTGCGGCCCTTGAGCAGATCGACCAGACCGTCTTTGATCTCGCACACTTTGCCCGGCCCATCGTACGTCATGCTCGAGTAGATCTGGACCATCGACGCACCCGCCTTGGCAAACTGCAGCGCATCTTCGGCTGTCGAGATACCGCCGCAGCCGATAATCGGAATACGGCCCTTGGTCAACCGGTACATGTCACGAGTAGTCTCCAGTGCCATTTTACGCAACGGCTCGCCACTGAGACCGCCCGTCTGCAAAGCAACCTCGTTGGGATCATCCATACCGTGCGGACGCGACAGCGTGGTGTTTGTAGCAATAATGCCGTCCACACGGTAGTCAATTGCCAGCTGGGCAATCAGGCGCCGCTGATCACGATCATTGTCCGGCCCAATCTTCAGCACAATAGGCGGGCGGTAATCCGGCATCTGGTTGCGTGCACGCACGACCGCCGCAATCGTAGACTCGAGTACCGCCACGTCAGCGCCCGCCCGTATGTTCTTCACGTTCGGACAGCTCACATTGATAACAACGTAATCCGCATATGCGCCCAGCTCATTCAGCCCATCAACATAGTCACTGTACGACTCGGGCGCCGACGCTTTGCTCTTGCTCACATTGACGCCCAACAGCCGGTCCCCACGAGCCGAACGGTTCACGCCCGCCGCCAACGACGCAACCGTCTCGCCCTGCCGCCGGCTCTGCGCAGCCAACATCCGCCAGAACCGCGACTTTATGCGGTCTCCACACACTTGCGCGCCGTCGTTGTTCAGACCCATGCGGTTGATCACAGCCCGGCTCTCGTCAACCCGGAACAGCCGAGGCCGTGGGTTGCCTGCCTGCTCGTGCGGCGTGATGCTGCCCACTTCGACTGCGCCAAAGCCCAGGTTGAACAGCCCGTCGATTGCCTCACCGTTTTTGTCAAAGCCAGCGGCCAGTCCGACTGGATTCGACATTTGTTTGCCCCACAGTTCGATATTTAGCACGTCGGCGTCATCCGTGCGGTCCACTGGCCCCAAACCGTGTTTTAGACACCATATGGACAGGTTGTGTGCGTCTTCGGGGTCCATGAGTCGAATCAACGGCGTTGCTACGTATTTGTGCACACCAGCTCGGGTGTCGGTCACATACACGTAGCCAAGCCCACCGAGCACTGCTACGCTTGTCGCCCATACGACGTTGCGCAGGCGCGATGGTGCTGCGGCTTTGGTTCCAAACCCTCTGCTTGCCGCTGCTCCGTGCAAGGCCCGAAGCCCGCCTGTACGTGCACAAATTCGAAACATTTATAGAAATAATATGGAGATTCGAAAAGTAGATAAAAAGAAAATTTTAATTTTTGCACGTTCGTCAAACAAGATCAATATATGCTAGCCTGTATAAAACGGCTCGTCTCTACACATTTACTCTTCGTCGGAAAACCCTGGATCAAACTTGAACTTCTTTTTTGACTTTGTCTTGGCCGCCATCTTCTTCCTAATCTCCTCCTTGCGCGCCATAGCCTCCCATTCACCGTCCGAATCACTGCTATCCGAGCTGTTCTCCTGCTCTTTGCGTAAATGCGCTTCACTTATAATGTCTTCGAGCCGCTGCTTTGGTTGCACAAGTTTAGGTTTGCTGGACGCAATATTGCGCATGTCTTGCAAAGACTTGTCGCGGTGGTTGAGCAGTCGTTTGGCCAACAACGGGTCCTTGGCCAATGCCTCGAGCAGCTTCGGGTCGTTGATCTCCTTTAACAGCCGTTCCTCTTCGGCCAAAGCTTTGGCATCACGAGCCTTTATCCGCTTTAGCTTGCGCTGCTGAACCAGCTCCTTCTCCTCCTTTGCATTTGACCACGCCTGTACGTTTTTCTGCTTTTGTTTTTTCTTGTCCTCAATACTCGCTCTTTGACTCTGCTTGACACCTTTGTTTGCTTGGAGCTGAGCCAACCGCCGCTCTTCACGCTTGCTATCCATGAATGGAATTGTATCGGTGTCGATTTCGTAGCGCACAAACTTGCTCTTGGGCCGGCCCCGCAGCTCGGGCATGCTTGGCAGGTGCAACAAGCCGAATCCTTTGCCAATCTCGATTATTGGCAGCTCTTTGATTCGGAATATATACATTGCTTCGTGCTTGATATACGATTGCACAAACGACACAAAGGCCACTTTGCCGCGGTCGTATATCTCGCGGTCGCTGGCTGCAATGTCCCGCACCATCTCGATTAGCTCGTCACTTTGCGGATCGACCGGGTACTTTGACATTACAAACTTGCGCTTCTTTTTCTTGGGCTGCTTTGGCTTTTCTGTCTCTTCAGTCTCTTCCTTCTCTGCTTTATCTGCGTTCTCATCAACGCTCATAGGAGCTTCGTCTTCGCTGTCGTCTTCGTCTGACATTTCACCGATATCTGCCTCTACAATGCGCCCATCCTCGCCCTGTGCCAAGTAAGGGCCAGCGGTCATTGGAATTTTGCGCAGCAGCAAAAAGTCAATGTACGCTTCCTCGGATCCCGGGTTAATAAACACTAGCGCACGGCCGCTCCGTCCAGCACGAGCAGTTCGTCCGCACCTGTGCGCAAATGACTTTGGGTCGGTGGGCGGATCCCACTGGATCACACAATCAACATCAGGAATGTCCAGTCCTCGGCTGGCCACATCCGTACACAGCAATATCCCCGCTTCGCCTGTTGGCAGCTCTGAAAATGCATCAAACGTCGCCTGCCGCTTCTTCTGCACCATTTGACCATGCAGCGAGTGCACTGAGATCGGATAAGCGACGTTGAAGACCTGCTTCAAGCGCAGACGCTCCGCCTTGAGGGCCTGTTTGCCGCCCGGAACTGATTCTGGCGCGGGACGCAACATGCGCCGCAGCAGCCTGAAAAAGTACTCAACAGCCGCACACGTGCTAAAGTAAATAATATACTTTTGCGCGTCGTTTCTCTGGATGTACCGCAGAATCTGGGCCAGTTTGCGGTCGGGCGGGCAGACCAAGTACTGCACGGACAGCGTCGACGGAATGCGCCGCTCGCCGCCTGCGCCATTTTGGTCCTGGACGCTGACCTGCACACGCACCGGATTGCGCAGCCCGGCGCGCACCAACTGACCCAGGCCCTCGCTCATCGTGGCTGAGAACAAGCCCGTGCGGCGCTGCTTTGGAATTGCTGAAAATATCGCTGTCAACGACGCTTCAAATCCCAGATCAAGCAACCGATCGGCCTCGTCGAGCACAAGCACTTCGAGACGCGCTGCCACAACACTCGGCTTGCCGCGCACGCTGCCCGACGCCGTGATTGTGCCCGACTTTGTGCGTTTGCCGCGCTTGAGCCGCCCGCACAGTATGTCTTCCAAGCGGCCGGGTGTGCCGACAAGAATGTCGGGGCCTGCTTCTTTGAGCAGCGATACTTCGTCGGCTGTATTTGTTGCTGAAGTTGATCCGCCAACAACCAAGTGTGCCTTGTACTCGAGGCCGCTCAGCTTAATGATCTCTTCCAGTACGGAGAAGATTTGTTTGGCCAGTTCGCGCGTCGGCGAGATAATTACTGCACCGATCTCGTTGTGCGCCAGCTGAACGGTACTGCGCATAAGCATTTCAAGCACTGGAATGATAAAGGCAAGCGTTTTGCCTGACCCGGTGGCAGCCTCCACTACAACGTCGCTGTTTTGGAGAAACGCTGGGATCGTGCCTTCTTGAACAGGAGTCATGTTTTCAAAGCCCAAGCTTGCAACTGCGTCTAGTATCGCTGGGCTGAGCGGCGGCTGAAGCGTCGCCCATGGCTTGCCAAACGTTGGCACTGCCTCTGCCATCAACGAGTATATAAAATGTGGAACAAATTAAAGGTAAAGGAAAAAGATGAATTATTGAAAATTTTCTAAAGCGTGGAATTTAGCAAATTTAATCAATTAAAGCTTGGGCTCAAAGGCACCAAGAGTTCGGATGATGCGTTTAACAATGTCCACCGCCTCTTGTTCGCGACCAATCTCGACCTGAATGGCCGTCATTCCCAGGCGCTTAGCAGCACTCAAGTTCTTTCTAATGTCATCGAGAAACACAACCTCGTCAGGGCTGACTTCGAGCAAATTACACGCATGCGTGTAAAAGCGAGCATCCGGCTTGCGCAGCCCAACCACCGACGACTCGACAAACTCATCAAACAGCTTTGCCAGTGCATTAGCCTGCACTTTGCCCTCGTCGTTTTGAAAGTTGTTGGTCAGCGCTGCCACCTTGTACCCACACCGCCGTAGCCACTTTACCAGCTCCACAACACACTCGTTGGGCTCCTCTGTAACTTTCATCATCCTCGTAAACAACTCCTGTGCGTCCACCCGCAATGTGCGTGGCAATATCATACGAGTATCAAGGTGTCTCCGCGTCAAGTACTCTAAATATGCCTTATTGTTGGCCGTTACGTCGTTGAGCTCGAGTGTCCATTTGTTGATGAACTCGGTGTACGATATTTCGTTGCGTTCGTATTGCTGGAATGCTCCATGGGAGCCGTGTTTGGAGAGAGAGACGTTTATATAGTTGGAGGGCAGGTGGTGGGATTGTTCGTATAAGGATATGGCGAGGAATGGTGATTTTACGATGACGCCGCCGATGTCGAATATGACGGCGCGGATGGTGCGTGTTTGTGGTTCCATGGTGTGTATTTATGACGGTATATTTAAGGAAGATTGTAGGGAAGAGAAGAGAGACGGAGATGGAAGATCAGAAGAGTCCGAAAGTTAACCGTTTTGACACATGAAACTAAATAGCATGCTGATCGGGTCAACCCATACTAGGCCATAATAGTAAATCGAGTGTTTAATTAGCTCAGCCAACCGCCTGAAATTATATTAACCGGGTGTATTATTTATTATAAACCAAACGATGAGCGAAGCAAGCGACAAGCAGGAGCGGACAGCAGAAAAGCGCACATCCGAGTCATCTCCGACTCCAGCCGCCAAAAAGCACGCACCCATACGATCCGCGCTGGACCACCTGCCCAGCGCCCAAATGTACTCCCGCTCATATATGCACCGCGCCCCCGTTACCCACACCTGCGTAACTCGCACAAACTTTGTTCTAACAATGTCCACAGACGGGCACGTAAAGTTTTGGAAAAAACGCGAGTCGGGGATCGAGTTTGTCAAAGACTTTTGTGCGCATTTAAGCGGAATCGGCTCGTATGCGGTGTCGCAAGACGGGCAGTTATTTGCCACATGTTCTAACGACCCAAACGACACGACTATTAAGATATTTGATGTGGTGAGTTTTGACATGATTGCTATAATTACGGCAGAGAGTACGCCGAGCGCGTTGTGCTGGGCACGGGATTCTGTGGACCAGTCGATGTGCGTGGTGGTGGCGGATTCCAAAAGACCGGTTGTGCGGACGTATGGGGCGTATGCAGGGGCCGAGCCGAGGCGCGTGATCGAGACGGTGCACAAACAGCCAGTTGTGCTCATGGCGTACAGTCCGGTGCTCGAGTGTATTGTGTCGGCGGATCGGGGCGGCATGGTCGAGTACTGGACCCTGGATAACCCGCTCGCCGTACCCCAAACAACTCTGTTTACCCTGAAATCGCAAACCGACCTGTATGAGTTTAAAAAAAGCAAATGCGTGCCAAACTCTCTTGTGTTTTCGGCCGATTTTTTGCTGTTTGCATGCACGGCGAGCGACGCATCCATACGAGTGTTTCGAGCGTCGACCGGAAAACTGTATCGCAAGTACGACGAGTCGGTGAGTGCGTGCAACGCTATGCAATTGAACGACGGAAGGTTCAAACTCGACAATATGGAGTTTGGCCGACGGCTCGTCGTTGAAGCCGAGTTACTTAAATCCCCAGGCCATTCTAACGCAGTGTTTGACGCAACCGGACAATACGTGCTTTTCGCTTCGCTGTTTGGCATTAAAATCGTCGACCTCGCAACAAACAAAGTCGTGCGAGTGTTGGGAAAGCCCGAACCGCATCGGTTTATGAGTCTTGCGCTGAGCCAAGACTCGAATGATCCGATTCTGTTCTGCACAGGAGTCAAGAAAAACCGTTTTTATATGTTTACAAACGAGGAGCCTGACCATTCGGGGCAGGGCAATGACCGCGATGTGTTCAACGAACGGCCCACAAGAGAAGAAGCATCGTTGGCCGTCCGTCCGTCTGCGCCGGTGTCCGCCCAAAGCGCGGTGCTGCATACAACACTGGGCGACATCCGTGTGGTGCTGTTTCCACAATATGCGCCTAAAGCCGTTGAGAACTTTGTTGCTCTTGCTCGCAACAAGTACTACAATGGGGTGATTTTCCATCGTGTGATTAAGGGATTTATGATTCAAACTGGCGACCCACTGGGCGACGGTACAGGCGGTGAGTCCATATGGGGCCGTATGTTCGAGGACGAGTTTACGCCCATGCTGCGTCACGACCAGCCATATACATTGAGTATGGCGAACGCGGGGCCGGCGACCAACGGCTCACAGTTTTTTATAACGACGGTGGACAGCGCGCCGTGGCTCGACGACAAACACACAGTGTTTGGGCGTGTTGAAAAAGGCACAGACGTCGTGCAACTGATCGAGCGGACAAAAACGGACAAGCAGGATAAGCCCGTGGACGATATTAGCATACTCAACATACAAGTTTAGATATATTTATTTTGCCTTTTTGCCAGGACGAGAAGTGGGTTCTAGTTTTCGTTTGCCGTCATTTTCAGACGCTTTGGCAGGTATTTGCTTCTTGCTGATGATTGGTGCTGACGTTTGCAACTCGCGTACACACACTGGGTGAAACACTGGGTCGCCCCGCTGAATGCCAATCCACGGAACTGACGGAACATTGTATCCACTTCGTGCCTTTTCAACAATTGCATCCAGCTCCGCATGGCCCGCCCGAATGCCAAGCACCGACACACGGTGTTGACCCACCGCCTGCGCCAACCGTTGCTCTGCACCTGCGGCCACGCCTACCAGCCGTAACTTGTCTTCTCGCCGCACACTGTCGTTTTTGGCTGACCGTGCCGCATGAGCAAGCCCAGGAAAATGCGCGACCAATTGCGGTTCCACATCGCCTTTACACACTATGACTAAAGCCAAGTCGTTTGCATGCAATGTGGAACGTTGGGCTTGGCGTTCAAGCGCTCGAGTTGTGCTGTTGATCCCAATACACACGAAATCCAGCATTTTCTTTCCTTTTAGTTCAGGGTCACTGAGCTGGTCGTGTGCTGTGCTAATGGACGTGGGGTTTGTGTTGTTTTTGGATGTACGACGGCGTGTTCGCCGGTGCTGGGCTTTGGATACTCGCCGGGTATGGGCAAAGTACGAGGAAAGCGGGTGCAGGGCTATGCATAGGTCGTTGAGGATTTCGGTCTGTGTTTCGGTGCTGGATGATGGCCATACGGTCGTGTATGGCTTTTCCAATGCGTGTTTAAACACTTGCCGTCTCTTGTCGTTTACCGCCCGTGCTGTCGCCATTCGTCCAAAACAACTATTTATTAAACTAATTTCAATTACTCAAAAAATGTTGCATCTGTTTATAAACCAAGACTTTCACCAACCAAATGTATGGGGTCCAAGTCAC
>JANBRL010000027.1:0-23938 GCA_027577635.1 Coemansia sp. RSA 475 | reverse complement strand
TGCCGCATGGACGGCACCTGACGCCAAGAAAAAGGAGCGCTGGGACAGCGACAGCATGGTTAAGGGCCGGAACGAGCCCTGCATGATTCGCCAGGTTCTGACTGTGCTCGCCCAGTTGCATGGCGTCAACGAAGCTGAGTTGGCTGAGCGTATGTTTGAGAACACGCGTTCAGTATTTTTCAAGGATGTCGAATACGATTTTTAAGGCTTAAAAGTACTAATATACACAGCTACTACGTCCAGCGCCGCTCGTTGTACACGCAGCACGCAACCACAGCTGCTAAAATAAACAGCAGCCCCCAATGCTCAGTCATAAACGGCCACAGCACATGTGGGTCCTGTTTATGGCTGTCCAGATCCCATATACGTAGCCTTCCTGTGGCCGACAGAGCCGCTACACGCACTATGGCTTCTCCGCCAGCGGCATGGGTCGACTCGCCGAGCTGCGCCGAGTCAAAGCGCAGGAAGCGCAGGCAGGCAGTGGTGGGCTGCGGCAGCGCACGCACAATCAAGCGCTGCGTGGCCGGGAATGGGCTGTCGGGCGCAATAAAGCTGTCTTCCCACGGCACCGTCGGCATCTGCGCCGGCGGCTGCCACGTCAGCACCAGCTGCCAGTTGAATGCGTCAGCATCGCCTTCGTCCAGCGCATCGACTGACGATGCGGGATCGGTGGCTGTCCATGGGCGCAACGTCGCATCAACAAAGTAGCGGCGATAGTCCAGAATGCGCCGTGTGGACGATACACGTGCACGCGCAAACACGAATAGTTCATCATCGACGGTGCTCAGAGCCAACAGCGTACCGCTGTCGTCCAGTGTCATGTTGACAGCCACCGGGCTGTTGAGCGTGCTGATGTATGGCGGGCGCGACTCGCGTACGCGCTGTAGCTGCGTGACGTCAGCACTACCATGGTCGCGGAACCACTGTGTGTCTACTGCCACAATGATATCTGTAGCCTTAAAGTAAAATACCGACGTCAGCCCGGCCTGGTCGACCAGCGGCGCATCGTTGACTAGTCGCAGCTCATCACGCGACAGCCCCGAAAACTGCTGATGCACTGGGAGCCGATACCGCTTGATGTCTTCGTGCACCCATTTGCGTGCCAGCGTTGTGTTTTGCAGCAGACTGAACGAAAAGAAAAACGTGTCGCCTGTGGTCCCGCCGTGCGCCTGAAACACGTCCACGCCACCGCCCGGCCGCGTCGACTGAAGCTGTGCTAAAAACGACTGCGAGCCAATGTCGCGTAGCAGTTCTGTCACGCCTGGACCACGAGTCTGGACCATGTCTGGCTGGGTATATGCAGACCCCTGCAGCCCGTCACGCGCCATGTCCGAGCTAATTCCCGCATCGGAGCTTACCAATGACCCGTTCAGCGCTGCCGGTAGTTCCAGCATGCGGAAGCGCACCACATCATTAAGCCTCGAGTACAGCAGTGTGCGCCCGCGCAGTGAGAACTCTAGCACCTCCAGCGCGCCAGCCAGCGCAAAATCTGTTGTACGCATCGTCAGCCCTGCGCTTCCGACACAGTGCCGGAATCGATGCCCTGCGTACACCGAGTCAGCGACGTCATCGTCCGCGTCATCGGGACACAAATGGTCTCTGTTTGCCAGATGTTGCGCGTGCACTGCAGCTTCGGCAGCGCCCAGCCCTGCTGCACGCTTCCACCACGGCGCACCGGCGCTGGCCACCGCTGCTTCAAATCCAGTTGCGGGCTGCAGTGCCTCAAGCTCATACACACGCACGCGATACGCAATGGTCTCGTTGCGCGGCATGTAATACAACACTGCCAGATTGCGCGGTGCATAAGTCCCATCCTCGTTGCGCAGTCGCGTACGATCAAGGTGCGCCCGCCGAACTGGCCCAGGCAGCCGCTCGACAAACAGCAGCTCCCACGCTGTCTCGTCACCATTGGCTGCAAACCGAAGGTTTTTGCGGTAAACTTTGAGCAGCCCGCCCAGAGGCTCATTTGGCCGCGTCGTGCGGTATTCAGTGTGCAGTCGGATGTACAGCAGCCCTGCGTCAATATCCAGTACGCTGGCTGCATGCGTACCGTTGTCATCCAGATACTGTACTGGCTCGAGCCAGTGCATGTCACGGTTGGCCGTTCCGAGCCGCTCGCTGCTCGTTGCGCGCAGCCGCATGTTGCTGTCCGTCTCGTGCACCAGCGTCGCTGTCGGAATCGGTTGCCGGTTGAACCAAGCAAGCACCATCACATATAACACGCCTACCGCCACCAGCACGCCTTGTCGCGTGCGTAGTCTGTAGCTCATTACCGCAATGCGTCTTAGTGTATGCGTGTATAAATACAGAGATATGTAGTCTCGCTACCGCCGTCTGTGGAAGAGGGAGGTGCGCTGTCAGGTTGCCGGTAGACCCTGATGCTGCTGCTACTGAAATTAAATAGAAAAGGCAGGAAATGCAGAAGAGGCGTTGAAGGCAATCGCTACAAGGTCAAAATAGAATAATGATTATGAAATTAGTGCATGGCCATATCCAATCAAAAATCAATCGGTAGCTTGTTTTAAACCTCAGGCGATAGTCCAACCTAGTTATTTTTGACACGGGCGGGTAAATCGCGGCACTGTTCATCTGCAGGCCATATAATATAGCTTTTGAACACTGCTGCATGGTCACAAAACTACTGCTACAATGGTCAGATGATTACCACTAGTTAGTTGCACATATTTCAGTTATTTGCTTTTGCATCTTTGCAGGTAATGGAACTCTCGTTGCTCGCTGCGACGCAAGATATAGTAATTATACTTACTCATCTACAATTGGGACCTCACACAATCTGGACATCCAGAACTTGTTCTAATTAAAGTGATAGACGAATGGCTTACTTAAGCACTCTGGCCATGCATCGGATAAGCTTGTAAAATTAGTTCACAATGTTATTGCCCTCAATAAACACAGCATGTTGCTAGTTTTGTGGTGTGTTCACTAGGTGTTGAACAGCCTGTCGAGGTACACAGACAGTCGAAGATTATTTTAAAGTTTAGGTCTACGGTCAAGCGATGTATTGTAAAGTAACATTACTAGACTAGCCACTCGCGACTAGACTGTCAGATACTCCCAATAACTCATACCGTCAGGGACACATCTTGAGCGCTTCAACTTGAAGTGAACATTTCAGGGTTAAATGCTAATGTGATCTCTGATTGATTTAATCCAACCTGTTTTATCTGTTTTCAAAATCTCGAATTTGTTCTCTCTTTTGCCTCAATATTATTTGATCTGTACTTTCAATTTGCCAATGCTACGCATCGTTGCTTCACGGACAGCCCGGTCAGCCGCTGCCACACTTGCTCGGACCCAAGTGGTAGCCCGTCGGTTTGCGTCGAGCGAGAGTGAGAACCACCATGACGAAAAGGAGCCTGAATTCGAGGAAGAAGGTGAGATTTCCCCAGCATGCATATAAGCTGTGAGCACCCAGCCACTGCAGAAACAGCACTAACCACAATTTTACGCTAGGGTTTAACTCGCCGTGGTGGAAATACAGCTTGTGCGGACTTGGTGCACTCATCCTGATGGGAAAGTACAACGACTATATTGAGGAGAGCGGACGTGTGCATCCGCTGACAAAGTTCTACGCCAGCATTATGACGGACAAGGAGGCAAACAAGCGTGTGTTTAGCGAGTACCAAAAGGAGGTGGCTAAAGTGGCCGAGTTTAACGTTCTGCAGTGGGAGGAGTACAACAGCGATGTGGTGCGTGCGTTTGATAACGCTGTGTATTACAAACGCACAGCGCTCTGGGGAACTCCTGTAGGCACAGAAGTGGACATGACAAATGCCAAGGACCGCATGCCTGTCCGGGACTAGTTATTTTATACATGTTTCTACTATTCTGCCAACAGACCACGGTTTGACCATCTATATCATGGCCCGCATGTTTATCTAAGACTATAAATCCACGTTTAAATAACTATTGTTTTGGCGACAGGCTACAAAGTTGGCACTGCTACATCTAGGCGTTGAGGGCAGCACAGGCAGATGCGCCCAGGATCTGGCGCATGGCAGCGTTATCCAGATCATGAGCGTTTTCTAGCTCGCCCCATAGCTGCGTCTGCGCAGTCGCCTCAACCTGGGCAGCACAGGCAGCATCCTCAACTGAGACATGTTGCTCAACAAGGGCCAGGGCAATGAGGAACGACTTTGCTGTCATCACAGCACGTTCCAGTGCAGCCAGTTTAAGATCACTGAAGCCCTCCACTACGGCACGCAGACGATCAGCAGCTTCAGGCGTCTGGCGCAAGACAAACATATCAGTTGTGGTCTTGATATCAATACCATACGTAGACCGCGCCCATGCAGCAATTGGCGCATAGTGACGCTCCTGGAGCTCAGCCAGCACGCGCGGATGGTTGTCGTGCAGACACACCGAGTCGGTGTGGAAGTACTTGAGCAGCTTTGTGATGACGTCAGCGCGCACGCTAGCGTCGCTTAGGCCGTCGATTGCGCGGCTGACCAGCGAAGTCAGCGGCAGAGAGTGCGCGCCCAGAAACTCCTTCTGCGACTCCCATTCGCCAGCGACCAGCCAGGCCAACGCAGGCTGGCGTGCCGAAATGCGCATCGGCGTCCCGCCTGGCGTCTTGACAGCCCGTGCATCCAGCAGAACTACGAGCGCACCGTCTTTCTCACCAACGCTGACGTTGCGCCAGAATCGACGGATGGCAGGCGCTCTGTTTTTGTTGATGTCATCAGCGGACGTATCATGCACAGTGCGCGTGGTTCCCAACGCACGAAGTGGCCGATAGCCGGCTCCTCGCTGCATTGCATATTGAGCGAGCGGCATGCATCGCATAGCCGAGCCAAACATACGGCTTGCGCCAATGAGCAACATTGTGTGGGAATAAAAAGGTTGGTCTGGCAGCAACAATGCAGCCCAATTTTTACAAAGCACAATAGACAGCAGAGACAAGATAACAGGCTTATTTAGACTAAAGACAAAGAAATTAAATACAGGAGCTGGCGGAAGCACCGACGCAGCTTATGGGGTGTTGGGGCATGCAGAGATAAGGCTGGTCAGACGAGCGTTCCCGGCGGGTAGCTGCAAAAGTCGGGATCAAGCATGCCGTCGGGGAATCGCTCGCATATGACGCATGCAACATCTTCGGAGCGCAGCTCGTACAGGCGGTCAAAGCTGGCGTCTTCGTCGCTGAGATGGGCTTCGAGCAGGCGGAACATTGGCAGCACGTTCATGTAGCGGAACAGCTGGCCAATCCCAACGCCCTGGCGCACAACCAAATCAACAGCTTTGCATGTGAGAAGCTCAACTGTGCTCTGGGCAGAGCACACGACCCTCCGGTTGCACACCAAGTTGATGTCGCGAGAGTAGCGCACAGGCATTCCTGGCTTATCGCTTGGCTCTGGCGCATTGTACACAACCTCGACTGATACCGGCAGATTGTAGTAGGCGCTGAGCACACGCTGCAGGTTGCCGTTGGCCATAAGCATAATGCGCTGCACCGGATTCTTGAACACGTCGGGCAGCATACACGATGTTTCGCGGAGCGACATGACGTCGCCAAAGTGGTTTGGCTCTGGCTTGTTGCCGCTGGCGGTGCAGCGTACGCTGTACTGAACAACCATGATGAATGAGAATTTTGAGAGAAGAAGATGGACCTGGCTGCTCTCCCCAGCGGAAGGCGCGCATGCGGATTTATAGGGCCAGTGCCTGGGGAGGAGGGCCGCGACAGAAAAATCCTGCATTAGTGCTGGCCTCGATTTTCAGCGCCAGTGCGAAGCCAGGGGTAGATCCCTTGAGAGGAGGCGCCAATTGCAAATAGGCTGCTGGGGGTTTCCAGGGTTAACGGCGCGTGGCGTCCATTGTCAGTCTTGATCCGAAACACCTCGTCGGTTAATCTCCGCCGGGCCCAGCGGCGCGCAGATCAGCACCTGAAACAAACGGGGCGTGTGGCGCATACACAATGAGATATGTTGAAAATGGCCAAATCTCTCACCTGATTATGTGCCTCTTTTCTCTTCTGCTTGCGCTATCATTTGTGTATATTCATACTATTGGGTGGTCACGTTTGGCCGCTGCCACTTGCTATTTGCTGCCCGTCATCTTTTGTTCATCCATCCTGCTTGGATAGTGCATGTACTGGCGATAGCCATCCACTTGTATTGTATATTTTGCACTTGAAATCAGTCAGATCGGCATATACACTCGTTGCTTCTTTGCGGCGTATACGCAGCTTGCACAGACTGTTTTGATTCAATCAGACCAACATCCACGGTTAGATGGGCCGGGCACACACTCTCCGGCAGCGGTTCCAGAGCCTGGATGCATATGCCAAGACGCTGGACGACTTTAGCATCAAAACACTGACCGGTGGAGTTCTCACAGTAGCCACGGCGTTGCTGATAGCAGTGTTGGTAGGACTGGAGTTTGCGGCGTACCGGCGTGTTGAGCAGAGCGCAGAGCTGGTCGTGGATCGCTCGCGCAGTGAAAAGATGCTGATCAACCTGGACATTACACTGCCACACGCGCCGTGTGTACTGCTGGGGCTGGATGTGCTGGACTCATCTGGCGACACCCAAATCAATCTGTTTCAACACGTGACCAAAATGCGGCTGACAAGCAACGGCACAGAGATCGGAGCGTACTCGACGGAAGCAAAGGCAGCAGTGCCACCGCCAGCGACCAACGCAGATGGGGCGGCGTACTGCGGCAGCTGCTACGGCGGAATTGAGCCTGAGGGCGGGTGCTGCAACACATGCGATGCAGTGCACCAGGCGTATGTACGGCGTGGCTGGGCTTTCACAGATCCAGACGCAATTGAGCAGTGCGTACGCGAAGGCTACACGGCCCGGATGCGCAGCATGGACGGCGAAGGATGCCGCATGCATGGGTTTGTCGAGGTCGGCAAGGCGGCAGGCAACCTGCACATCCTGGCCGGTGAGAGCATTAAGCTGGGCGGGGAGCACACGCACACAGTGTACGATTACATGCCACGCAACTACGACATGACACACACGATCCACCGCCTGGCGTTTGGGTCCGAGTTCTCAGCGCAGAGCAGCCCGCTGGACGGCGTGGGAAAAACAGCGCAGAGCAAGCATGCGCAGTTCCAGTACTTTACCAAGATTGTCGGCTCTGAGGTTCGGTTCCTGAACGGCACAGTTCTTCGGTCTAACCAGTACTCGGCCACAGAGTTTGTCCGCGGCGATGCGCGTGCAGCGGTGTCGCGGCGCACGCCTGGGCTGTTTGTGATGTTTGACATTTCGCCGATGCGCGTAATCTACACAGAACACCAGCGGTCCCTGGGCTCGTTTCTGACGTCAGTGTGCGCGATAGTCGGCGGCATCTTCACGGTAGCACGGCTTGTTGACGGCGTTGTTTTCCGGGCGGAGCGTGTGCTAAAAGAGAAGCGGCAGCTAGGAAAGCAGATCTGAAGATTTGATCAAGTGATTTGATCACAAAAGTTTTTCTTTTGGTACAAGGATTTCTTGCCGTGCTGGCAGCTTTCAGTCTTTTTTTCTAGCATTCGTCAATACATACACATTTATATTTGGGCCTTAGTTAACCGTCCATATACACAAGATGGGGCGACGGGCAAAGACACGCAGCGGAAAGAAGGAAGCAGTGGTAGACGAGGAGGCAGCGATCCGCGCTGGGGCGTCGGTAAAGGCGATCCGGACACTGGACGACGTCGAGCAGGAGTCAGCCGATGAGTTTGACACAGCCAAAGACCGCGTGCTGATGGGCCATACGCGGCATAGTGCGATTAGCGATGAATCAGATCAGGAGGTGCTGGGAGTGCGTGTGGCCGGTGGGTCGAGCGACAACGACAGCGGCAGCGATGACGACGGGGAGGCGTTCTACAGCGACAGCGACAACGAGAAAGCGCCGGTGTGGGGCGACGACGGGGCGTGGGGAAAGCAAAAGCACAACTACTACGATGCCGACGACATCGGCTCCGACTCGGCCGACGACGAGGTGGCGGCGCGTGAGGAGGAAGAAGAGGCACTGCGTCTGCAGCGCAAGCACGTGGAAGCTCTTGACGAGGGCGACTTTATCGACGAGCTGGGCGTGCAGCTGGGTGTGGGCTCCGGGACGTCGCGGCTCGTGGCAGCCGACGACGGTTCGGCTCAGCTGGATCTGAACAGCATAACACTGGGTGCGCAAGACATGAGCGCAGCGCAACGAGCGGCGTTGCTGCGGCTGCCGGTGAGCGAGAAGCTGCGTGTGCTGCAAGCCGAGTCGCCTGAGCTGCTGTCGCTGGTGGCCGACATGCGGGCTCAGCGAGCATCGATTCGCGACGAGATTGCGCCAGTTTTGCAGCGCGCATCGGCACTGGGTGTGCGTACCGATGATCATCCGGCGCTGGCGTTTTATGCGGCAAAGTTCCAGCTGGCGATGAGCTACATCAACAACATTGCGGTGTATTTGGTGATGAAGGTGTCGACGCATGAGCAGCGGGCAGGAGTTGCATTGCGGGAGCATCCGGTGATTGGCGCTCTGGTCGAGTTCCGCCGTCGCTTGGAGATGATGGACGCGCTGCAGGACCGGTTGGCACCGCTACTGGAGCTGTTTGCTGAGGAGCTGGCCAGTGGATCGGTGGGATCCGGGGCCAACGAGGTGGCTAGTGAATCAGAAGCCCAGAAAGCGATCAGTGGATCGACAGATGCTGGATCCGATGCTTCGGATGTGGAAATGGCCGATGTGTCGCAGCCAACTCGCCCCAAAAAGCGCGCTGCGCCAAAGAAGAGCCGCAAGCCATCGCTGTTCCTCGAGCCAGCCGCAGAGTCGGGCGACAGCTACAGCGAGCTGCAAGCGCTGCTCAAGAAGAGCCGCAGCCGCACAAAGGCAGCCGTTGGCTGGGACACGCTGCTGGACGGCGACTTGGGCGACCAGGACCGGTTGGCCGACGAAGACGCCGAAGACAAGGCACGTGCCATCCGCCGCCTGCGCAACCACGCCAAGCGCGTCGTGCAGGCGCGGTCCAAACGCGAAGCTCGTGAGCATATTTCGGGCGACACCGATGTGCCGTACAAGTCCCGCGTGGAGCGCCAGCGTGGAGACGCTCCACGTACGCAGCAAAACGCTGATCTGGATCAGGGCATGGATCTGGACGATCACGACGACTCTGCTCCGGCCGACGACGACTACTATGCCGAGATCGTGCAGCGCAAGCAGCGTGCAGCGGCAGAAAAGGAGGCACGCGTGCAGGAACAATGGCGGCGCATGGCCGATGCCAACGCAGCTCAGGATGCCGCGGTCGACGACGAGGCCAAGCGCAGCGTCAACTACCAGATCCTCAAGAACAAGGGCATGATGCCTCGCCGGTCCAAAGACAACCGCAATCCGCGTGTCAAGCGCAGAAAGCGCTACGAAAAGGCACAGAAGAAGCTCAGCAGCTCCACCGCCCAGGTCCGCTCCCAGGAGGGCAACTACGGCGGCGAGGCTACTGGTATCAAGTCCTCGCTGTCGCGAAGCACGCGGTTCAAGTGATTTCCTTTTGCCAAGGGAGAAACTTTGCTTTTTATTTCCTTACTCTAAAAGAAACCCTTGTTTTTGTACTCTCATTCGAATGGACCGCCGCGTGCTGACGCTTGGCTGCGCGCTGGCTCTGTTTGGGCTGTGGCTCCTGGTGTCGGCGGGCGACAACTGGCTCGACCGCAGTCACAGCTCTCCTGAGCGCCGCGCCTTTGAGCACCGCTGGTGGAACGCCTTCCGCCGCATGTCGTACGCCCACAACTCCACATTCACACTGCTTCCCGACAATGTACAGCAGTCGGCTGTGGCACTGTTAAAGCCTGGCTCTGAATTCCACAACAGCATTGCCGGTCTGTACCATGGCCAGTGGAATGCAGTCCACTTTACACCCCACCACAACGATACAATCGGACAATGGAACACTACGCTACCCGAGGGCTATGAACGCCCAGCAAATGCATCGACTGGCGACCTGGAAATGACGCTAGACGCAGAGCCATCGATCGACGACTCTGTGAGCCTAATCAGTGGCGATGTCCATCTCCGAAGCGTCGGCTTTAACACCCGTCTCATCCTGCAGGGTCTGCATTGGCATACAAACGGGACTGCGGTCCTCCACGCCGTGCCAGAGCTCAGCGCACAGACCACCGTTGATGTGGTCCGTGCCATGTCCACTTCCCGTGCATTCGACCAGGCTCGTGGCATCTACGACGAGACCCTGGGCGGCCGCCTGCTGTCGTACACGCGCCCTGAGGAGGCTCTCGACGGCTGCAGCTATCACATATACATGCACTTTGGCTCTGCGCCCTCGGGTGTCCAGGCCCAGGCGCTGACTGTCTCATCCAACTGCAATGTGCTATTGGCCACGCCATCTGGCCAGCACGTCTCAGGAGTCTCCCACGCTCGGTACCGCCAGAAGACCACGCGCTATTTCCGCACCGGTCTGGCGCTGATGCTCGCCCAGGCTGCGCTGCTTTTTCTGCAGATGCGTGCCACGACGACCCATGCCGCCATGTCGATGGTCTCGCATCACACGCTGGCCATGTTGGCCGTGCTTTACACATATATTTTCATTATGCACAGCATTGCTTGCCTGGCGTTTGGCGGCATCTATCTTATCTTTGGCTTTGTGACTATTGCTGCGTATTTGCTCTCAATGTCCTTGTACCTAAAGTACCTGATTTGTGTCTGGAAGGTCCAGAGCCCCGATGCATTCGACGCCCTCAACGCTGCTGGCCGCCGCGGTCTGCTTACTGTGTACGTGAAGTTCTACGCTGTGCTAATCCCCGGCGTGTACACTATCTACGCCTTCATTGACACCCGAAGCCGCCTAAGCCAATGGCTAATGGCCATTCTGCTGACTGCCATGTACTCGTACTGGCTCCCTCAAATATGGCTTAATGTGCGCCGTGGTGTTGCTCGCCGTCTGCGCATAGATTACATTGTCGGCTCCAGCATTGTGCATCTGTTCCTCCCAGTTTACTTCTTTGCCTGCCCAGAGAACATTGCTTTCATCCGCCCTACACCGCTCATCTGGGTCCTAGTTGCGTACAACCTGAGCCAGGCTGCCGTACTGGTCATGCAGCGCTTCCTGGGTGCTCTCTTCTTTATCCCCGCCGTGCTGCGTCCCGATGTCTACAGCTATTGTGCATCGCTACCGTCGGTTGATGAGGAGAGCTGTGTTGGTGCCGACCAACAAACTGAAAGCATGCACAAATGCCCAATATGCCTAATGCCTGTCGATGCTACGTCATCGTCTGAGTCAGCTCATGCTGTTACGCCCTGCCACCACGTCTACCACGAGACGTGCCTCGCGTACTGGATGGAAATTAAGCTTGAATGTCCCGTGTGTCGTGCCGCCTTGCCTCCGCGTGTAGATGGCTGAGGCTGTTTACTATAGATGTGTGCGTCATTCGTTTGGCCACCTTACACGAAACCATCATCCTGTTCAAAGAAGATGGATGCGCAGACTGCGTGTACGTCCGGGTTGTACACAATGCCGCTTAGGGATATATGTGCACTTGGACGCAGCGACTATAGAAGCGCTCTTGTGCCAGGCTATATCCTGCCGGCTGTTTTATCATTATTGGTACAGTGTCTAATATATATTGCAATCAAATCCAGTATTTTTTGCTATCATATCATTTTCTATCAGTCAAATCTGGATCAGAACGGATGGCCCATTCGGCTGGACATGTGCCACATGCTTATGCCGATACGCTGTGATATTGACTCACGGGCACAATCTGCCGAGATCCAGATGCGTCCAGAGCTTGAGATAAACTGCCCAGCTCGGGGAAATGAGATTGGACAATATCAGGGTAAGCACTATCAGCTGCTCGGTGCGTTGCTGACCTTTGTTCCAAGAAACAGGAGTGCAAAGACTTTCTTTGTCCATCTGCCCTATCGATGACCACTGATATCCCATTTCTAATTCCCACACCGCCTGTCGTCATTTGGCCCACTGGGCAAAATCTCTTTTGTTGCTCGCTACCTGCACAAACTATTGAGGATGTGCGGCGATGGTTGTCTGAGCAGTCACGCTTGGTGCGTATCTCGGATGACTTTAGCAATGACACTGATAATAGACGATGGCGATTGCGATAAGCTTTGACGGGCCCAGCTGAGGAGTGGATGCCAGCCGATGACGCACATTTCCAGAGATACGATGCATGTGCATGTGCGGCTGCGACGGCTGCCCCGAGCGTGCATCGCTGCTGTCGTGCGGAGGAGCAGAAAAAGAAGGGGCGTGCGACATTCCCGGCTGGGGCTGCGAATATCCGGCCAATCGATGGGCGCCTGATAGCGCTATCTTTCCCATCGCGTTGGCTCGTGCTTTTTTTGCTGCAGACGCTAAATCCCGGCTGGCTGTTTGCTGCCCGCGCCTTCCGCGGCATTATAAAACGTCCGCGCGGTGCCCCGGGGTCCACCAGGGATCCTGCCGTAAGATTCTCCACTCTTTTTATTCCTCCCAGCTATTAGGTTATATACTTTTCATGGACGTTGGCTCACTCATCGACTCGCACTGTTCGGCTCCGGCCGCGTGCACTGCATCCAAAGCCTTTGCTTGCGAGTGGGACGACTGTGACCGCTCGTTTGCGCGCAAATCAGACCTGGTCCGCCATTTCCGCATCCACACCGGCGTCAAGCCGTTCCAGTGCCCGTGGGCCGACTGTGACAAGCGCTTTATCCAGCGCTCGGCGCTCAAAGTGCACTTTCGCACGCACTCGGGCGAGCGCCCACACACTTGCGAAGAATGCGACCGCAGCTTTAGCGACTCGTCGTCGCTGGCGCGGCACCGCCGCACTCATACCGGCGTGCGTCCGTATGGATGTGAGCACGCTGGCTGTGCCAAGCGCTTTACTCGCAAAACCAGTCTGCGCAAACACATGGCAACGCACAGCCCAGACCATGTGCGCTTCCGCCGCCAGTCCTCGGCTGTGCCCAGCAGCGCTGACTCTTCAGCAACGCTGTCGCCGCCGCTGTCGCCTCTGATGAACTCGTACTTGTCGTGGTCGCCAACACAAACTCCTCCCTGCGATACCCCGCTGCACAGTCAAACATATACACTTTCTCCGCTACAGACCAAGCTCCACGCTATTGGACTTGTATCGCCGACAAGCTCTGCGTCAACGGCCTGCAACAGTCCGACAATGCATGGCACTGAGGGCGTGTCACTACCGCCTATCCGCTCTCTGCTCAACTAATACTTGCGTTTGCACTCTGTACAGCTTCTCGGGAATTCCCTTTTTCTTGTAAATACTCGTTTTAATACACTTTGCCGTATATTTCGCCATGCTGGCGTGATCACACTCACTGCACACGCCATCCACATTTATTCACAGCGCAACGCGAAATGTGCATGCAAATCCCCGGCCAGTGCGCAATCTAGCGAGTGTGAGAGAACGCAATCAGCGCCTTGATCGATGGATGGGGCAGATGTGCTATGACTGCTAGCCGGGCCTATTGCAGCCAATCGCAGTACTGCTTTCTGCCACGACAGCCGGCGATTCAGTAAGCATTCCGGCATATTCCGCACAGAACGTGGGCGCGGCAATGCCAGCAACTGGCCTCCTTTATCAACTAGCGCTGAATATAGCAATTGATGCTTATTTATAAAGGCAGATTTTAGAAATAGAAAAACTAGGCCTGTGACACTTGCAGCGCCGCGTCAAAGTCGTGCTTAATGTCATCAATGTGCTCTAATCCGACAGAGACGCGGATAAGATCGGGCGTAACTCCCGAGGCAACTTGTTCTTCGCTGGATAGCTGCTGGTGCGTGGTGGCCGCAGGCTGGATTGCCAGCGTCTTGGCATCGCCAACATTAGCCAAATGAGACGTCAGCTTGAGCGACGAAATGAATGTGTTGCCAGCTGCAATGCCGCCCTTGACGCCAAAGCTTAACACGCCGCCGAATCCACCGCTAAGATACTTTTTGGCATTGGCGTGATATGGATGGCTCTCTAGGCCGGGATACGACACCCAGGCGACGGCTGGATGTTGAACTAGCCACTGCGCCAGTGCCAATGTATTAGAGTTGTGACGCTCGGCACGCAGCGGCAGTGTCTCTAGGCCCTGGAGAAATAGCCATGACGCAAATGGAGTTGTGCACGGACCCAAGTCGCGCATTGTCTCAACACGAGCGCGGAACAAAAATGCGAGATTGGCGCCAAACGGACCTTCGGGGCCAAATGTGTCCCAGAACTTGAGCCCGTGGTATCCATCTGATGGCTCAGTGAAGCTTGGGAATCTGCCGTTGTTCCACGGGAAAGTACCAGCGTCAATGACCACACCGCCAATGGTAGTGCCATGTCCGTTAATCCATTTCGTTGCCGAATGTGTTACAATGTCAGCACCGTGTTCAATCGGCCGAATCAAGTATCCGCCCATGCCAAATGTATTGTCAACCACCAGCGGCACACCGTGCTTGTGCGCGACATCAGCAATAGCGCGGATGTCGGCAACACTGTACTTTGGGTTGCCAATAGATTCAATGTACACTGCACGGGTCTTTTCGTCAATCAGCGCTTCGATCTCCTCAATGTTATCGCCGCTGGTGAACTTTACGTTGATTCCAAACCGAGGAAACATTACTTTGAACTGGTTGTATGTGCCACCATAAAGATACGTGGTACTGATAATATTGGTTCCAGTCTCGCACAGCGTGGCCATGGCGAGAAGCTGCGCAGCTTGACCCGACGATGTGGCAATTGCGCCAACACCGCCTTCAAGCGCAGCCATGCGCTGTTCAAAGACATTTGAGGTTGGATCGCCTATTCGCGAATAAATATACCCTTGTTCCTTGAAACCGACAATATTGTCACGCTGTTCAATACTATCAAATACGTATGTTGCGGTTTGGTAAATAGGTACAGCGCGAGCTTTGGTGACGGGGTCTGGCTGCTGACCGGCGTGAAGAGCGAGTGTCTCAAAGCGGTGCTTGGGCGGCTGTTGGGGGTTCTCGTCGGGCTTCATTTGAATAAAATGTTGTAAACACTTGTCTGTTGCTATGAGAAAGAGAGCAACAGTGCTTGAGAAATGGAAATGTCTGCATTTTATACTTTAATGCCGTTTCTCGCTAAGCTCGAATCTGCTAGGCTGTCATAAAAAGCATTGTATTTAGATGTCAAAAATCAGCAATATCAACACAAATGTCAACAAAAAGCAGAGCACGCTTAATGTCCGTCGGACTTTCTTGCTTTGCGTGTGAACAGTAAATAAAATGGGATTTAAGTTTAATTGTCAGCGTCTGAGCTGTATTGTTATTGTCTCCATGCGAAAAATCAAAGTTGCAAGTTGCTTGAATAGTTGTGCTAAAACAAGGAGCTGTCAAATTGCACTATTGAAATCCCCCGTACGTCCTTGTTTAAAGGCAAAAATCGGGCTATATTTAATTCATATATGCGCATAATTGGAGAGCTTGCTATTTCTTTAGATATATCACATTCAAAGAAACCAGCATAGCGGTAATCCGCCATGAGTGGATTACGTGTCAGGCTTAGTGGATATCTGCAACCGTGGAAGAAGTAACGGATTGTTAGTACAAAAGACCAAAGATACGTATAGAATTTACATACAAATACTTGTGTACGCTAGTGTCATGCCATTACAGAATCATCGACAATAACAAGGGCCGGATAATTGCATGAAATGTGTCTGAGCCAGGTGGGAAATATTGTGGCCTAGATTAGGCGCGAATTACGCCACGCGTCAAACGCGTTAAACTCTGATGTAGATCAAACCCAACCTTTTCTTGCTGCGCTTTTTCTTTATAACAATTTTACTTTTATTATTACTTTTATTGCTTTAAAACTAGGCTCGTCGAATTTGAAGCCGAAATGAACTCACAGCCGTTGTTTTCGTCACCACCGCGTGCCGCACCCAGAGTATTTGAAATGCGGCATGTTTCAAAGTCGGGAGGCAATGCGCAAGGGCGCATGCGGCGGCCAGAATACAAACACTTGTCCAGTACATCTCGGACAGCGCGTACAAACGAGCAGCCCTGGCGCAAGCGGTTCCGCGAGCAGTGCATTGATCGGCTGAGCAAGGCGCGCGACGAGTCCTTTATGATGCGGCGGCAACTGACGCAGATGTCGCAGAGAGACGACACAAGTATGCACGTGGACGCACAACATCATACGTTGAGCGAAGAGGAGATATATGCGGTTGTGCAGCAGGAGTGGGCCAGGTTCCAGGCCGAGATGGAACAACAGTGCTTGGAGTGCGGCGTGCTTGACGTCGGAGTCATTGGCGAGATCGAGGAGGATCTGGACTGGGACCACGCACACATGCGGGACCATGCGCAGATGCAGGAGCACGACGAATGGGAGCAGTATGAGAACCAGCTCCTGGAAGATGAGATGATGGAGGCGGAGCTAATGGAAGCCGATTCGATCTTTATCGACAACGAGCATGACGGCACTGCTTAGCCGAGTATATATACTGAACTATCATTTTTATCTCCATTTTTCTGTACCTGGTCGCTATACTAACCCTCGCTATACGCTTTAAAATAAAAAGTGGATTGAAAGGGCATATGCGGCAAACACGGAGGTTGTTAAGCAGGAAGCTCGTCGGTCTCGATGTGAAGAATGGTCTCGATAACGGTTCGACAGATCGGACACTTGTTGCTCTGCTGGCGGTACGTGTTTGCACACTCGCGGCACATGCAGAGGTGGCGGCAAGGCAACATGACCGTGTCACGGTCGTCCGACAGACAGATGGCACATTGCATGGGGTCGTCCTTTCCCGAACTGTAGCGACTGTCTAGGGTCTCACTCAGTCCGAATATCTCGTGCTGGCGATAGAGCGTGCCGTCAATGCAGACCTTTTGTTTGGAACAGCGCGGAACGAGGTGGGCGGGGCCTTCCTTGTAAAAGTCAATAAACGAGATTTGGCTGGCCATCGGACTAGCCATAGATGCAGGCGCACGACCTCGACTGTCGATTAGCTCAATAACCAGACCGTATATCGGGGCCTTGCGTGTGTCGTCCTGCACCTCTTGGATTTCGCTGGCGCTATTAGATGAGCTGCTGGCGAGAGGCTGCTGTATCACATTCATTTCAATGTCGTCTGTTCCCGCATCGGCGGACCGAAGCATGTCTGACTCGCTGGCGCCTGCAGTACCGCTAGCCAATGGGAAATACAGGGCGCCGGTCTCTGGCCGGGGCGCCGATGCAGCGTTTCGAGCCTGCCAGTCCGACGAAACCAAGGTGCGGTACGGCTCCTTGTCAGGTTCCAGCCAGTCGGAGCGCGGGAGGGTGAAGCGCTGGTCATCGCCGGCATCCATCGTGTACGAGCGGCTAAAGCTGACTCGCGACACAAAGCGCGGATAATGCGTCGCTATGTCGTCAGCCATGTCCCACTCTTCTGTGGCCAGCCAGTGTAGATTAATTGTCAGTGGCACCAGCGTGTTGACTATAAACGACAGTGTATAGTACGGCGACGGTGTGACGGCATCAGGGGCGTTGCTGGTCTCCATCATAAGCGAGAACAGCTGGAGCGACCCAATGTCTAGTGACATGTTTGCCTGCAGCACTGCACACACCTCTTCGCGCTGCTGCAGTTCGGGCAGTCCTGAGCCGTGGTTTGTTCCTGGCAGCACATAGCGCGGTCCATAGCAGAGCCGCCGTGCCGAGTTGACTTCTGATGCCCGCGTAGGAACTGATTCGCCTGAGCTTTCTTCGACCTCTCGTGCAGCTGCAAGCGCTGCGCGTGTCCGCTCCTCCCACGTTAGACGCTGGCGTGTGTGTCCGCGCACTGCCTGTGAGCGTCTGAATAGCGAGTGCATGTTAAGGGTGTGAAGTCAAAAATATATTGTAGGAATATCTAGAGCTGCCTCCAAGGATGACATGCTGAATTGAAATCAAAGCGAGAAAGGGGATGGCACTTACAAGCAAAATAACTACAGCATACTCAGAAGACATTGTATGCTAGCGTGGTTTTGGATTCAGCAGCTATTGTTCGCTCTGGCGACGTCACCACGTCAAGCCACTGCATAGCGCCTTCCACAGCCCAGGTTTTCTAATGAGCGATACTGCTGCCTCGTTACGCAGTTATTCCAGTTCCATTTTTAGCAGATATCTGTTACACCAGTGTCTCACGACTTGGCTCGCTATTAAAACCTGCCACCCGTTACTGTACGCACGTAAAAACTGCGAAATAACTGCCCACTGCCGTTAATGCGCTTCCCTATACCCAACATCCCGTCAATTAATTTGCTAAATGTGGTGCAATGCGATAGTTTCGGTCTATGCCTTTGCGACCATATTCTCCGCAAACTAGCGCTACTAGCAATGTTACGAACCGATCCCCTGTTCCCAGCAAGATACGGCAAGTGGAGACAATTAATTAAAGCTGGATTGGCGTTTATAAGACAGGCATCTTGCATAACTTTGTGTGGCATCTGCATCGCACTTGCTCACTTAACGACCTTGTACTCTTACATCACGACACGGCGCCTAACAAGCACACCCGTCCATAATTTCTGTTTAATTACGCTTCATTTATCTTTGATCGAGCATACCAAAAATGCTGTCCAGTTTAGTTTATCTCGTGCAGTTGCTGTTAATCGCCACTGCTGTTAATGCCCAGCAGACGGGGGCTGCGCAGCCAGCGACTCAAGCGACAAACATGTTTACGCCGATCCGTCTGATTCAGCCGCAGACGTCCGAGCAGAGACAGGCCATTCAAAAATTGGTTCAAGAGCTACAGCGGATATCGCCCCAGCTGTTTTCGACCACCGGCCAACCGAATAATCAGCAGCTTGCAATTGCACTGCCCAATGTGAATAGTTTGCCTGCTGGATCTCAGGCATTGCAAGCATCTCAAGCGCCACAAGCACCGCAGGCACCTCAGGCACCACAGGCCGCGCAGGCGTTACAGGCACCTCAAGCTATGCAGCAGTCCCAGACTCAACCTCAGCCTCAACCTCAAGTACAGCCGCAAGCTCAACCTCAAGTACAGCCGCAAGCTCAACCTCAGGCACCATCTGCACCACCGGCACCCCCAGCACCACCAGCACCATCAGCACCACCGGCACCTCCAGCTCCTGCGCCAGCCCCAGCACCCCCAGCTCCAGCTCCTGCGCCAGCCCCAGCACCCCCAGCTCCAGCTCCTGCACCAGCCCCAGCTTCTGCACCGGCACCGGCCAGTTCTAGTCCTGCGCCGGAACAAACCGAATCGGCACCATCTCCAACCGAACCCGCCGAGTCATCGGATTTATTAACTGAAATCCCTACGCCAGTGTCATTTGCACTAAACGCGCTGTTCCAGACTACCAGCAGCACTAGTACGTCAGAAACCTGGTCCGACTCAGTTCCATTTGGATTGCACATCGAGTCAGACGATTCGGAGCTGGGCAGCCTGGCTCGGATTGACGAAGACTCTAGATCTGGGCGTCACTCGGCGTCGCATCACAGAAGCCGGTCGCAGGGAAGCAGCATGAGCGACTCTGACGAGTGGGCTGGACTCGACAGCTCGGCCGTCCAACCCGCCATGTCGCTGGTCGCACTTGGGTTAGCACTAGTTGTCGCAGTCTCCAATATGTGATTCCCCAATGTTCTCAAGCACTTTTAAAAATACGCAGTTACGAGTTACTATTTTTTGTCCATAAAATAAAGCAGTTATACGTTCGTTCAGCCCAGCCGTCCGTCGTAGTCGTCCTTGTCGAATACGGACGATACTTGCGGCTTGGCGCGCTCGTCCTTGAGCATGCGGCTGTCCATACGCGCATCGTCGCCCTCGACGCCCAACGCAGCGACCGGTGTCTTGGCTTCTACAACATAGTGGTTGTCGCAGTGCGGACAAAACTCATCTTCGTCCTCATAGTCGTTTACGTCCTTGCGAAACGCCTTTTTGCACTTTTTGCACAGAAATATCATTTCGTTTGTCTTGCGCAGCTCGTGGTCCGTGGCTTCGGCGTGGCACTCGGGGCAGTCAAACCACTTTTTGCAGCATGGTGCGCGGATAGACACCTGGGCGTTGAGGATATGCTTGCACATTGCTCGAGTAAAAGTAGATTAGGATATGCGCTGCGGTATGACTCCAGCCAGCCATATGTGGGGTTTTCGTATTCCAGGACAACTAACGGCAGCAATATGTTATGGCTCGGTCATAAGCCGGCTCAATCACAAGTCGGTTCGGCTGTGGCGGCTCGGAGCCAGAGAAGCGCCACTGTTGTAGCGTGCAAGTGGCTTTCGCTTTCCAACGCACCAAGCCTCCCCCCGCTTGTTCGGCCAAATGGTTGTGCGGAGGGCCACGTCGCAGCCACGCTCACGGTCTTCGGCAGGCATTCTTGGGAGGGAGGGGGCGGTTTCACATTCTTGTCTCAATTGGAGTGCGGTTGTTTTTGTTGTGAGAGCAAGCCAATTTCTGGGTGTTTACAATTTATTTCTTTACTGCGAAGCGTTGTGGAGATTAGCTGGCACACCCTTTTCAGCGCTGCTTTTGCTTCTCCCCTCCCCATCATAACGCATTTTGCCTTTCCCTCTATTTGTTTCCGTTTTTCCCACCGCATTTCAGCTAATTCACTAAACATCTACACATCTCGGCAACAATGTCAGCACCGGTAAGTAGAGCAGAGGGCTGGTATGGGCTTGGTGTATGCCAAGGGCAGTGGTCTGTCACGAGCTTGGTGTCTGCATAGGACAGTGGTCTTGCACGGTCTTGGTGTCTGCATAGGACAGTGGTCTTGCACGAACTGTGTACCTGCATAGGGCAGTGGTCTTGCAAGAACTGTGTACCTGCATAGAGTAGTGGCCCAGCACAAGCTTTGCACCTGCATTGAGCAGGGACCAAACATAAAGCAGGGACCAAAAGCTAAAAAAAGTCTGAGCAATGTCATGTTTGTAGGAGATCAACGACTATGTCGGTTTCGACACGATTACGCAGCAGATGGAGCGCAAGTTCCTGAAGCGCGGGTTCAACCTGAACGTGATACTCGTGGGCGAGTCAGGTATGGGCAAGTCGACGCTGGTGAACAGCATATTCTCGACGCACTTGGTGGACAGCCAGGGCCGACGCACGGCGCAGGAGGTGATCCGCAAGACGACGGAGATTTCACCTGTGACGCAGACCCTTGAGGAGAACGGCGTCCGCGTGCAGCTGACGATTATCGACACGCCGGGGTTCGGCGACCAGTGCAACAACGAGGGCTGCTGGGTGCAAGTGATCAAGTACATTAAAGACCAGCACGCCGCGTACCTGGAGAGCGAGCTGAAGCCACAGCGCGCGCGCATTATCGAGGACTCTCGCGTGCACGCGTGCCTGTACTTTTTGAACCCAGGCAGCCGCGGCCTGCGTCCTCTGGACGTCGAGGTGCTGCGGCGCCTGACCGAAGTGACCAACGTCATTCCGGTGATTGCCAAGGCCGACTCGATGACCACCGAGGAGCGCACGCTGTTCAAGCGCCGCGTCAAGGAGGAAATGTCGTTCCACCGCATCTCGGTGTTCCCGTATGCGAGCGACGCCGACAACGAGGAAGACCGCCTGCTGAATGCAAGCATCCGTGATCTGATTCCGTTTGCCGTTGTGGGATCTGAAGAGTCGATTGACGTTGATGGAAAGCCAGTGCGTGGCCGCCGCCATGGCTGGGGCGTCATCAACATTTTCGACGAGACGCATTGCGACTTTGTGCATTTGCGCAACTTTATGCTGCGCACGCACTTGTCGGACCTGATTGAGGTCACGGCGCAGCGCCATTACGAGCAGTTCAGAACGTCGCAGCTGCGCCAGATCAAGGAGCTGCGCGCCCAGCAGGCTGCTGCGGCCGCGGCCGGCTCAGGCATGTCGGTTGGCGCACCGTCGGCGCCGCTGCCGCACCAGCCCGCTGCCCAGGTCTAACTTTTTCTATTGAGCCTGCTTTCTCTCCCTTTTCATCCAAACACCAGTTTAATAACATTTGTGGCCCATCACCCGCAAAGCCTCTTTTTTATTTGTATTGGATCTACCACTGTGTTTTGGTCCATAAAACCGCGCATGCACGTCTCATGCACATCATGTATACGCGGTCTGGCCAATCCTTAGTCCGCTTGCTTTCTGGAAGACTTCAAACTACATTCATTCACAATTGAACAATAAAAAATAGCTCACATTTGGACGAACAAGGGATTTCAGTGTTTGCATGAATTTCCGAGTAAATAAGATTTATTTAAATTGGGCAAAAGCACAAAATTGCTTAGAACAGAGAAGCAATGGCGAGGGCAGCGACGGCAGCCGGGCCCAGGAAGACCTTGCTGGCGCCCGAGGTCTCAGAGTCCTCGGAGCTCTCGTCAGACTCGGAATCGGCCTCGGAGTCAGAGTCAAGCGACTCGAGCTCAGACTCGGACTCGACCGACGAGCTCTTCTTCTCCTCCGAGACGTCCGAAGCCTCCTCGGACTCGATGTCGGAGACAGAGGTGGACTCGGCGTCACCGATGGCCTGGGCACGCACAACGGCGATGGTGGCGATGGTAGCGGCGGCGATGGCAAAGACCTTCATTATGTAGATTGCGGGATAAGCGAGATTAAAGGGAGGTTTAGCGCGAAGCTGAACTAGAGTTCGAGGAAGAAGGAAAAGGGATAAAAGGCAGGCTGAAAATAGAAAGCTGGTGAGAAAGACGAGAGAGAGAGGCTGGGTGCAGACGGGCTTTTATAGCGGCGCTCGGGCGACTGAGAAGGGCACAACAAATAACAGCGCGTGCTGAGGCATTTTGGGGGACTCCCCGAGTGTGGGCTGGTTGCCTTGGCTTTTCCGATAGGCCTTTATGCCAGCTGCAGTTGCACATTGCAGCCAATCCCAGGCGATCCTAAATTAAGCCTTTGTGGTCCGAAAATGACCAGTCCACACTATCATGCTGATCGCCACAGCGAATCCCCCATTTTTCTATTTACCAAAGCCGAGCTTGTGGCAAGCAGTGCTAATTAGCTCACAGTTATATTTATCTATATTTATGGCTGGATGATGGGGATTAGGCTGCACCACTGTCGTCCATTGCCGCGATAATAGCCGATGCGAACTCGGCGGTGCGCAGTTCGTCGTCCTCGCGCTTTAGTTCGTCCTCATCAGCTGTTGCTGGCGGATCGTCTGGATCGCCATCACGCGCAGACTCATCTTGGATCCAGGCAAACATCTCGCTCGGCATCATACCTGTGAACCGGGCCACATGCCCATCATCTTGTGCCTGATCCATTTCATGTTCGACTCCCTCTTGTGCCTGATCCATTTCATGCTCGGCTCCCTCTTGTGCCACATCCGTTTCCTGTACTGGCTCGACTGGTGCATCTATATCCTCATGCACTGACTCTGCTTGCACTGAATCCGTTTCCTCTTGCACCCCCTCAACTATTGTCTCTGAGTTGGCTTTTGCCGAATCTGATTGGTCGGCCGTAGATTGCACAATGCTGGCTTGTGGCTCGTCATCCCTCACCAGCTCGCTTACGATATCCGACAATCCCAGCTCAAATGCAATGTTTCCTGCCGATTTGGACTTTATCTCAGAGAGGGCGGAGACTGGAAACCCACTGCTTGTGGATTCCACTTGGTTTGAATCAATGGTTTCGGCACTGAGCGGCTCGCTCGACACAGCGGACAATCCTATTTCTACAGGCACACAGCTTGCTTGCCAGCTGCATGCGACAAGCCCGACGATCAGCAATGTTTTTATCATGTGGCAAAACTCAATATTGTTCTTTACGAAAAAGAGTAAAAGTGTGTCAGAAGCGAAGTACACAGGATGGATTCCTGATTGGCCTGCTAGAGAAGAGATATGCGGGGCTAGACATGCCATGCGCCTAGACTAATAATCTACAATCTCCGCGCTAGCAATGGAAAATACTTGTACATGTGCAATACAAGACCGCTTTATTATGTAATTAGTGCATGATTATATTCACTAGTGTTCTAGACCGGACTGTTGGCGAGCTTCACCGACCGGTTCAACAGCACAAGCCGGCTCCACGCAATCGGCACGGCGTTGTCAGGCATTTGGCGCTGCGACAACCGCACCCAGTT
>JANBRL010000026.1:7943-25463 GCA_027577635.1 Coemansia sp. RSA 475 | reverse complement strand
TTTTTCTTAGTTTAAATACTTGGCCCTAGCACTGGCTCTTTCTCTACAACGTTTCTCATATTTCACTTATTAGAAATGATGTGGGTGAGGCAAGAGGGGCCTGGCCAGTTGGCTCTGTCTACTGACCACAGGCCAGTCTTATCAGCAGTAGCCCACCAGTCCCAGGAAAAGAGTGTAGCTACAGAACATGAGAGTTGTGGCCTTCCCCTGGAAGGAACCAACAACCGATTTATAGGGCACACTGTCTAGTAATTTCTATTCTGTTCTGCATTTTACAGGTGCATGTAGCAGGCATGGCCTTAGTGCTGTGTTATTCCTCATACATTGTATGGATGAACCATCCCAAAATTTGTTGTCCCCATTACAGGGTTTAATAAAGCAACTTTTCAATCTCATGCAAGTGTATCCCTTGCATGATCAGATCTAACCACCATTGATCTATTATATTCTTTTTCTATTTCTACAAGCAATGGTCTGAGTTGGGCCATTGACTCTTTCTAGCATTGCAGGACCCTTGAGCAGGTCCTGACACCGGGGGGCTGACCTGGCCAGTGTGGAGCCCATACAGGTCAAGGACCTATTCCCACACCTGCTGGATCCCCCTGGCACAGATCAGGGCCATGCAATGGCTGATCTATAATCAGAAAATGATTAACTGACACCAAGCTGTGATTGTTTGAGCCCATTTTTCCCTTTGACAGTCTGCAGCCTTATTCGCCTTTCTACACTCTTTTTCTTGCCTGCTGGTGCATGGCCGATATCTGGACAGTGATACCACAACAACATGGCAACACAAAGACACAGAACATGAGTGCAGGGCCTGTACTGCTGCCAGAGCATATAAATGTTGGTTTTTGCACAGTTTCCTGGTTTTCTCCTTGTTAAAACATATTCCTCTTATTTTCACATATACTTTAACAGGGCATCTGTTAAATCACAGATCTCCCTTGGATCACGACTACTGATCAAGGACCAAGTTGTTATCCGAATGGATGGCGGCCCAAGTTAGTGAACTGGGCCTTTTCCTGATCTTATTAGTTCAATATATTGTTCCTACCTTGTCATATCCTGCTTGGCTTCTGTGTATGATATTGCCACTGCTCAGTGTGTTAGTCATAACTGCAAAGCATTGGATATTGCAGCATGCCAGAGATACCTGACTATTCCAGAGTTTATTGTATCAATTGATGGAAGGCAGGAATGCTATTGATACTGACGCAGAGCTGGTAGCCAAGAGTCAGACAATGCACCATGAAGCATCTAAGCTGCCTGAAGTCAATGTTATTTAATGGGTGTTTTTCCATATTTTTGTTTTATTTTGAGCTTAACACAGACACATCATATGAGGTTACATGGTGCATATCATTGTTTAGTCCTGAGTAGTAGCCCAGCAAAGACGCGGCCCGCAGTCTAATATGCATTGCACTGTATGCACAATCAGTAGCCATATGCACACTAGTGGCTGTCACACCCTTTTCACTCTGACCCGACATTGCTATCCGCCTGCCCCTGCTGCCGATGCGACTGCTGTCAGTGTACATGCGCATGCTCTGCGTGCCACACAGAGACATCTTGTATAAAGAGCTGCCGTGTGCTTGCCATACACACATCAACATTTGTTCTAATGTAATTGGCACATCTTGTCAAACAAATAGAAAACATTCTTGAAATAGAGCATGTGTTTATAAATGCACAATCGAATTGCATAAATAAAATTCCTAAAAAAAATTCAATTAGCTGCGGGCTGCAGCAATGGCCAGCTCGTGCGCCTTGTCATTCCCAGGGTCGCCTGAATGCCCTGCCACCTTCTGCAGCGACACATTGTACCCACTGTTATTCATGAGGTTCACAATATCATTCAGGATGTCCAGATTCGCCAACCCACATCCATTATTCGCTGCCACTTTCTTCACACCCAGTAGTGCCACTTCAGAGTCGGAGCATATCACTACATCACGATGGCCTGAACCGCACCGCGGGAATGATCCCAGCAGCACAAGAGCCTGTCGAATCGCTTCCAGTTCAGCACGCTGTGATGTCTGTTTTCCAGACGGCTTTCCTGAATAGTTGCGCGAATCGCCTGGCCCAAAGTACACGCCTATGCCGGATGATGCATTTGGCAGGCCATTGTTAAGGCACGATCCGTCTACATTAATTACCGTCATTATTGCTTTCAGAGTTGCAGTTAATTGTTTCAAAATGGAATTGAGAGTATTGTTAAAGAAATGTTTACTAGACCGCACCACCGCCACAACCCGTTTTTATACAAAATCTGCTTTGAAGGCGACTTGTAATTTTACTTTAGATTTTACCGTGTGCGATTTCATCATTCTCTGATTTCTATTACAACATTTGCATCTCTGTTTATCCTATTTTCTCATACCAATAATCATACTCAACGCCATCGTATGCGCTTTAATCAAACAAATATGTGCTACGTCATTTCCTACTTTGTCAAATTTTACACTCCACGTTGATCTGCTCATTTCGTCGACTATACGCAAAAGAACATCCACACAGTCGGTCGGAATAATACCACTCTTTACGCCGTGGATTTGGGCTTGAGCTGACTGGATATAGTCAACTATTAGTTGAGAGTCGGTAATAATAGTCGCTTCTTTAGACTCTGCATCATTGTTAATAGGAATTATTCGCAGCCGCTTAATTGCATGGAACGTCGCTTCCAATAAAGCATGAGTGTGTGTCTGCAGCATTCTTTTTGACTGCTTGCCTTTGTAATTGCGTGCATCTCCCAGTCCAAAGTATACTGCAGTACCAGCTTGGGCATCTGCTGTTTCCTCATTAACAGACGCTGCGTTCACGTATATGTTTACCATTATATTTTTAAAAAAAAATAATATAAGCTTTAAATAATCCAATAAATAAAGAAGAAAAGATCAAAAATTGCTTTTATTTATTAAATTTATGACCGCCCGTCATTTATTGCTCGGTTTGCTGCAATCTCCGCCTTTTCAAGGCCCAATACTGTCAAATGTGATGCCATCAGTTCTAGCCGCACATCACATCGACTGTCTTTGATAGTTTTAGTTGCAGAAAGAACGTCGCTAATTACCTCTGTGGGAATGCGAACATTATTCGGCATTGTTGGTTCACGAATTGAACCTAAGCAATTCCACGCAAACTGTGATTTAGTTTGAATAATTAACCCATCTGTAGGCGTAATATTGTTAGCGCGCTTTCCAAATTGTATAACAGCTCGCTGAATTGCCTGGATTTCGGCTCGCTGGGCTATCTGCGGCTGTCCTTTTAGCTTTCCACAAAAATTACGCTGGTCACCATGCCCAAAAAACACGCCAATCCCCGCTCGTGCATTGTGTTCCGCTTCAAGGCAAACGCCTGCTACGTGTACAGTAGTTGGCATTAATACAAGAATCAAATGTTTTCAGCAATATATACGTGAGTATTTGCTGTTTTCTTTTGTTTTACGCGTCATAGCTCATTATTTATACCCTTGAATCCAAATTTATTGTACGCTATTTTGCTGCACAATTAATCAATGGTTATACTTGTGCATTTCTGCGGAATTGAGGTATTCGCCCAAGCAATCCAACAAAGCCGCGTTCTAACCACAATCATTGTCTCGAATTACACAAGCTGACAAAATAGACGCTGCTGTCATCCAACTTGCTCGCCCTGATCCAAGCCCACATCCACACACACTGACAAGTATTACATGGCTGGGTGCTGCCACTACGGGCAAATTTAAGTTATTGATTAATTAAAAGACTAGAATTATAGCAGAACCTATAATGGCGCTTCACCTTTTCTTCCTGAATCTTCTATTTCTTTTAAAAAAAAAACTACTAAATAGCGGTAGCCCTTTTGGCATGCTTCTAAGAAACTGCACAATTAATTATTTTTTCTTTTTTAACTTGCAAAATTCTTTTTGCCAAAAGGATAAACCATCTTGGCAAAAGTTTCTTTAACTTCGCCAGTTGACCATCCTTTTGCGGTTTTCTGTTCTCTACTTTTATTATCTGTTTTACCAATTATATTTTCACTCATAAATTGAACATTAAATGCTAAAGTATTTGAGTGCCAGCGCGCTGCTCGTGCTGCTAGTTGTATTTTCTGAGCATTACACTAGCTTTCGCATAACTAGCAATTCATTCAGTCGTCGGCAAACACAGACACCAACAGCCGACATACCCGACTATATACTTGTTTCGCCTGATAATGTTGCTTTGGCTGGAATCTCGCCTGATGGACTAGACGCTAACGATATTAACAATGTCATGTGTTTGATTAACCGGATGCGCTACGACAATAAATTGCCTGCTTTGGCGCTAGAAGCACAACTAGTACGACATGCACAGGCACGCGCAGAGCTTTTGTCCAAGGACAAGATACAAGTGGACAACAACGCCATTGTTGGCGATATTGACTCTCTTTCTTTTAACAGCAGCGTGTGGGCGGATGTCAAGGAGAACATAATCATCTCCACGCAGAATCCGACGTTTGCATATTGGCAAGTGCAGCAAAATGAAGCAGCGCTTGCTCAGCTAACCAACGCATCGTTTGTCAATTTTGGCATTGGATACTATAATGGATATTACGTTCAAGCACTGGGCGTGCCTATTCAAGCTCCTGAAGTCGTGCTGCCTATTTCGTGGTGCCCGAGCAACGAGACATTTTGGAAATGGGTGTTTCCCAATGACACACCCGACGAGCGCATAGATTCTGGTTCAGAACTTGTAGGCAAGGCTTTTCCATATGAACAGTTTGCCGACGCCAATGCCTATTATAACCCCCAGTATCCAGTTGATAAAAACGGATTAACAACAGACCCTAGCTATTATTTTACTCCACCCGAAGGAAGTGTTCCGTTTCTGCAAGACCTGTCGATTATTGACAGCGTAGCGGCCGGAGACAGCGAAAAGCCATACGCTGCCATTGCCGATGCTGGCGAACGCGGAATGACAGCGGCCGAGCTGAATCTTATGGTATGTCTTATCAACGCTCGGCGGTACAGCTCGTGCCTGCCGCCAGTGGCATTGCATTCGCAGCTTATTGCTGCCGCGCAGGCCCACAGCTACGAGATGAACCGCGCGCAGAATATGAGTCACTTTGGCAGTGCAGGGTCTCTTGGCACGCGTGCCAAGCGCCGCGGCTTTAACTACTCTGGGCTGGGCGAAAATGTCGCGTATGGCATGCTTACAGCATACGACGCGCATATTACATTCTCACAGAGCCAGATGCACTTGAACAACATACTCAACCCGTCATATACATTTGTTGGCGCTGGTCGCTCGGGACAGTATTGGACTGTTACTCTCGGCACTTATATGGACAAAGCCACAACACCAGCGCTCAGTTCGCTACCATTGTGTCCAGGAGGCGACATTGATATTGGCATTGCATTCCCGTCCGGACTGCCGGACCAGCCCAAGCTCGAGCCGACGGCATGCGGCGGGACTGAAGCAACAACAATAACTACACCGCCTGAAATACAAACGCTGCTCAATCAGCTTGATGACGAGCCGACCAGCAGCGGTGACCAAGCTAAAGACAAACAAGAAATCTCACAAAGCAGCAGCAATCGTCCGAAATCATCAACAATTATTGATAATCCTAGTTCGCCGGTGGAGACGGCATATGTAAACATCATCGTCGAAACGCGTATTGTTGTTGTGACGGTTTACGTCGATGGAGACGCGCTTGAGAATTCGACATCTAAAGCAGACTACTCTCCGACATCGCTAAACGACGACGATCTTGACATTATTGTTGAACCCGAAAATTAGACATTTTATCCTTATTTATTCTAGAAACCCGATTGTGATACGAAATAGTAGCGAAATTTGTTGGAACAAGCCGTGGTCTGACACGCTATTCTGATAGCCCACAGTCGTCTCCTTGCATCATCGTGCATGACATCTACGCAGCCGGAATAGGCAGGTGCGCTGACTGACGGACCAAGCAGTCTGGCCTTATACAACGATGAATACCGGACCGATTGTAATGGAACAAAATGGAGTTTTTTTCTTTCCTGAGAGACCGCCGCTGCACAGTAATTTAAAGGAAGCCCTTGTGTCGGTCGAGACAAAAAGACGAAAAGAAGAAAGGGCCCACGAGACATTTCAAAAAGGGATCGGCGCACCATGCAAATCGCACATCCCCGACATTGCTTTATGGCCCGCGTAATAGTGCTGCAAAGCTGCGATCCATGCACCGCGTTTCGCACATTTGCCTGCTTGGGCGAGACCATCGTTGTTGTTGTTTGTTGGGCTGGACTGAAAAAATAAAAAATCGCTCCACAAAGCCAGGCATGCGGTTGACATCCGCGGACAAAGAACATTCAAATAGACGGACATGCGGCAGAGCGCGAGCTCTACGCTTCGAGCAGGCCAGCTGAACTACCCTTTCTTTCTTTCTTCACCGAATACAGACTCCTTCTCCTTTTCCATTCTAGCTAGCTCTGCTATAGCTCTCCACGGGTCCCACATTTCCACATCTCTGAGCGCTCAGGCAGTGACTCTAGCTCCCCTTTTCCACCCCACTCATTTCAATCCCTAAACAATGAAGTTTGCAGCAGCGCTTGTTGCGCTTTCGACCGTGGCTTCGGCTGCATTCTACCCGCGCACGGTTGGTCAGGACCTCTGCTGTGCGGCCAACGTGGCGCGCGCGCAGGCCGGTTTGCCTCTGTACAAGTGGGCGCCGTCGCTGGATCAGATTGCTCAGCACCACAGCGAGTACATGCGCGGAAAGGACGCGATTGACCACGAGGAGACGCCGGGAACTACGACATTCGACCTGGCTGGACGCCTCCGGACAGTCAACTACGTGTTTAGCACCGCCGGCGAGAACATTGCCAACGGCTACGATTCGCTGGATTCGACGCAGAAGGCGTGGATGGCGTCGCCGGGACACAAGGCCAACATTCTGTCAAAGTCGTTCACGGTGTGCGGTGGTGGCTCTGCCAACCCCGGTCTGTTCATGACCGTCGACTTTGCGTCGCCCATGGACGAAGCCGACGAGTCCAAGTACTACAACCTGAGCTGCGCAGGCAGCACGTCCAACGGCGCCAACTCGGTTGGCTCCACACCAGTCCCTCACACCCCGCAGCCGGCGACTTCGTCCGCCGCTCCTTCCAAGCCAGCTCCCACTAAGCCGGCGTCTTCCAAGCTTCCGGTGGCCACCAGCGCTCCCACGCCGACCCCGGCCCCGTCGCCACCGGCGCCTGTCAAGCCTGTGACGCCTGTGAAGCCTGTGGTGCCTGTGGTGCCTGCTCCTGCTCCTGGCAAGTGCAAGCGTATGCCCAAGGGCTCGATCGCTGCCGGCAAGTGCAAGGCGTGCAAGAAGTGCGCCAGCTCGCCGCTGCGTCGCTAGATGCTGCCAAAGTCGTAAGCGTTTTTCTCTTTCTTATTCCCGCTAATTGACTCCGTTTTACCTATGTCTGTTCTCTCCAAAGCTCGTTGCTGCCTTTAGCCTACCTTTGCACGCTGCCTTTTTATTTTCAACCCCGCGCTCGTAGCTTTTAGGAAATTTAAAAGAAACTTTTTCAAAGAATAAAAGTCTTTGAGAGAACCCAAATCTTCGTTGGAAAAATAACCCACTTTCTCTCTTTACTATTGCTATTTATTCGATTATTTCCAATGGACGGCTCTCCAAACTTGCATCTCTTGCCGCACCATATCATCAAGGCAATTATTGAATATGTCACCGAGCCAGTCGACAATATTAATATGTTTATAATGGATGATGACCACAGCAGCGCTTTTCTACCGCTTCTACACATGTGTCCTCAATGGCGAGCTGCTGGTTTGCCAATAATGTTTGGCACTTGCGAGGTTGTTATTAGCAACACTCCTACATTTGAATATCGCCGTGTTAACGAAATAGAGTGTTTGACCGATACTCTGCATTCGTATTACAACAAGTATGTTCGGACAATACATGCAAAGTTTGAGCTAGCTAGCATCTCGGATGGCTCAGCGCTGGCCAAATTACGCGAATACAACTTCAGCCAGCTACTTTTGCCCAACATACGTACTTTGGATGTCGTTATTGACATTACTCCACAAACCGACACTGCAAATATCGACAATGTCAATGAACTATTCTCTTTCATTGACAGCATGCTGCCATCTATTAACCACATATCGCTTCAGATTAAGGACATCACTACTGGTAGCCAAACCACAGCAGCATCCGGCCCATTAAACGCTATTCTAAATCATTTTTCAAGCAAGAATGTGCGATTTAACCTGGATATTCAGCATGCTAGCACAATATTTGCTATCCAATCGACATCTTGCCTATCCAACATTTCAAAGCTTGTGTGTAGCTGGGAAGATGACAACCACATACTGGTACGCACAATTCATGCAAACGCAAGCTCATTAGAAAGCCTTCATATATCCTACAACTCTACGCAGAGCATTGACAAGCTCATAATTGATAGCAGCGGCAACCACGTCACATATCCTTATTTGAGCAAGCTTGTTCTGCTCAAGAAATGTGACAATAGCTTTCCTGTGCTGCCTCCAATGTACTTTGCTCCATTCCCACGGTTAAAATATCTGCATAGCCCATCTGGCTTTCCATTCAGCAATGACCTGCCGCTAAGAGGCAACAGCAGCACACTAGTTCAGCTCAACGCGTGTCTACATGGTAACACATTAAAACAGCTCAACACATGCGATTCATTTAAATTAGGTCGGCTGCGGATGTTGGATTGCCTTGAATTATCTGGAACAAAGCTGGATGACGAATGCGCGCACATATTTAATTGCACATTATCGCGAATTTTAAAGTTTAGCGCGCTTTCTCAAACATATTCCGAGCAGTTTCTGACATACATGCCGCAGATTAAACAAATCAACAACCTTCAGCAATTAACACTGGTTCACGACAGCCTATCGCTTTTAAATGTTGTAAGCATAGTCAAGGCATTGCCTGGATTGAAACAGATCCAGTGCAAAGTAGTTGAAATTGGCGACAACCTGGATGCTCAAGAAATTCCACACATTGCTAAATTACTAGACAATGTGTCCCGCTCACAACTGCAGGTGTGGCAGCTGCATGAACCCAACAGTTCCGAAACAAATGTAACAGTCGCCAGCGTTCTGCTGCTCAGCTATCTCTGTCCACTTCTTAAAAGCATAGTTTTCTTGGCAGCACAGTCCGAAACAGTCGAGAACATCTACTCCAAGCTTGCATATTCGTCATTGTATGCCAGAGTTCGCAATGCAATCATACCCAACATTGAACTAAAGCTGGACCAAATTGTCAAAAACTATTACATCAACGTTAAACGCTGGCCGCAGAAACAATAATAGTTTTTATTAAAATTATATAAAAAATTACTTTACCTACATTAAATCCACAACAAATAATTAGTATGTGAAATATAGCTCAACAACAGCATTGCATTAAAGGTGCGTCCTCAGTGATCTTGGTGATTTGAATAGAGTCCACATGTGATTCTCTCGGTCAAAGTGCTAAAAGGTTGTAATCATTGGAAGCAATTGTGTCAAAACCAAACGGAAGAGATACTGTACCTTTTGACGCGACCAATCGGCGCTGGTGCTTATAACAGTCTACGCAAAGCCACGCACTCTACACAATAAATAGCAAGAGTTAGTACAGTTGCTCATTCAGCGCTCACAAAAGCAAAGAAAAGTGGGTTCAGCGAAATAAATGACATCATATGATCCAGCTGCTCCCAGTTACGGAGCTCCCGGCGAAAGGAGCTATAAACAAACAGGATCCATTCAGACGCAAATTACAAAAGTACCATCACAACCCAAGCTACAAAAAATCCTAGGCAAATACATACCTTTACAGCATAATAATACAAGAAAAAGAATAAAGCGATAAAGAAAGCTGTTGAGATAAGAAAGGCCGGCTGGCCAGGCTTTTAAAGCCCACAGAAAAATTTTCATCGCTGATGTTTTAATGTAAACAATTATATTGGCGATTAAATCACCAGTTCAACTCCGCAAAGCGTATAGTGCAAATCCCCCGACATGCTTGTGCCGCGTTCTTTGCAGGGCTTCTGATGGACAAAGTACACACAAGCACGAAATGTTGCAGCCTCTTCTTTACTTGACCCCCACGTTCCATTTTCGTCCTTTTCCAGCTCGCAGCGCGGCTTCGATTGATAGAGGTAACCGTCGAAAATGAGGCTTGTGTTTAGGCTTTCCGCTTTGACCGGCGGAGCTTGTTCGGTAAACTCTTTGTTCTGAGAAGCTTCTTTAGTATATTTTCTCAAAACACGGCTCGTAAACAGTTTTCAGCTTTGGGTTCCCAGGCTTACTGCGCGCAGCCAAACTCACGGTAAAGCAGGGGACAGCTTGACTAACTTTTGCCTTTTCTGAACATCTTTTTGTATAGCTGCTATAATAATCACATAATATGGCGTCGCGTCGCAGCGCAGACTCGAATAAACCACTGCCGACGCCGCAGGCCGCGCAGGGCCAGGCAGTCATAGACACATCGCAGGAGCGGCAGCGGCTGCTCGAGATGTTTGGGTCGTACGGCGGGCCGGCCAGTTCAGGGTCGTCGCAGCACAACGTTGAGCTGGCGTCGCCCAGCCCGCCCACTTCAGCCGACGCATCAACGCCCAGCAGCGGTCATTTGCCTGAGAACGTATATTTGTCAATGCCCGCCATGCCGCGCACACACGCCGACGCAGCAATAAAGCGCGCACAGAGCAAGAGTGCTGGACGCAGCAGCACCGACCTTGCACCACTCGAGTCATCAAAATCTGGCAAGGCAGTACCGCAGGAGGCGGTAATGAGCGAGCGCCAGCGGCGCAAGATTGCGCGTGCGTACAATAACCAGTATGCGCGGCTGCTGGGCAATGCGCCGTCGGCCGATTCGGGCATGTCGCCAGCATATAGCGTGGTGTCGGGCGAGTCGTTCAACTCTCCGCACACGATCACACTGGATGAGCTGCGTCGTGCATCTCGCAGAACACCGCATGCAGCCAGAAAGTCCACCGAGGAGTCATTTAGTGCACTGCCACAAATCAAATCAGCAGAGTCGTCGTATGGAGCTTTGCCGCAGGGCAAGTGGTCGCAGGTAACGTCACCGTCGTCAGCTCAAGACCGCGACTCGGGACTGTTTGGCAAGCAGGCAGCATTTACATTTACGCCGTCGCCGCCAAAGTTTGAGCCAATCCAGGAAGAGCATGATGAGCCAAGCCCAGGGCCGAGTCAGCGCAGATACAACGTGCACGTGCCAGCACCAGAAACTCTAGCTCGCACGCAGACCCTGGGCACCCGCTCACCAACGCCGACAGAACGGTCGAGGTCGCCTTCAGTGACGTCGCAGCACAGCACGCGGCGGCGGCGTGCAGCCACTGGCTTGACTGGACGCCAGGCAAGTGCGCCTAGCGACCACACTCGTTCGCGGTCGTTTGGCGGCGATACGGCGAGCAGTGAGCATATTTCTCTGCAGCAACTTCGCGATAGTGCTGCGCAGGAGCTTGCTGTGCCGCTAATTCCGCCGCCACCAGCCGCCGGCGCTATGCAGTTTCGCAGTCCGTTTATTGATCAAAACACCGAGTTTCTGCATGAACGCGAGTCTGATCGCGAAAGTGCCACGCATACGCGCATCCGACGCGCGGCGCGCAACGAGCCACTTCGCTCTGCAGTCAGTCCGTCGTATACGGTAAGCTCGGCATACTCGCCGTCGTACGCCGGGTCAGATTTGACATATGAGCTGACCTTTCTGGGCGTGCATCCGACTGTCGAGTCACCATACACGCACAGCATCATGTCGCGCGACGGCAGCTCGCGACCGACTCTGGCTGCACATAGTACATCGCAGGTCATGTCCGAGGCATCTGCCAACAACCGCCGTCGCTCCATGTCTACGTCAGCCAACGAGCCCAGCCTCGAAGAGCTGCGTGCTGTGCGTCGACAGTTTTCACATACGCGCAGCGAGAGTGCTGGCTCGTCGCGAGTCAGCAGTATCCGCGACGAGTATGAGCAATTGGCTTCGTCATCAGGTCCGGCACGGCCCGCTACAGGCACCCCGGCATTGCCGCCGCCTGTGCCTGCACTGCCAGCAATGACACCAAAGTCGAAAAAGGTTGCACAGATTCGCGAGCGAATAGAGGAGTGGCAGCGTGCTGAACATGCGCCAGGCTCATGGTCCGACCCTGCCTCACGCCGAACCACAACTGACTCGGGCACTGGAAGCTCGGCCACGGCGCAAGGCGCGCAGCAGCAGATTGGCGAGATAGAGTCTGTCGGCGCATCCAGCAGCGCGGCACGGTCACAGAGTCAGCAGTCAAATCAGCAGCCTAGCCAACAGCCGGTAGAGCAGATGGCCCAGCAGCCCCGACTTGTTCCTCTGACGCCAGAAGTGCAGCGCCGTGGCAAAGCACCTGCACGCACAGCACCAAAGGCAATTGCTGGACGCAGCGACACTCGTGCATCGCGTGAATCCAAGTTTTCAGTACAGTCGAGCAACGTGCCGCCATCGCTATTTGGCAGCGACCGAAGCACGTTTAGCTCGCCACTGCTGGGACCGCTGCCTCACATGTCAGTGCCTAGCGACATTGCCAGTTTGCGCACAGCCGCTGCCAGTCAGACGCTGCCACGCGAGTCTGAGCCGCCGGCACCGGTGCGTGTGCAGCAGGCAGTTGCATCTCCTGTTAGTATTGGGGGCCGCAAGAAGCAGTCACTTGTTGTCGATGCGCGGTCTGCCAGCGACGAGGTGCTGCTAGACACCCAGAGCGTCAAATCAGCATCGCCTAGCGTCGTGCACACATCTTCTTCGTCAAGCCCATCTAGCGGTGTGTTTACGTCATCATCAAGCGGTATGTACACATCATCGTCTGGCGAACACCCAGCAGCACGCACCCGTACGCAGGATGTGCTAACAAGTCCACATGTGCCTACTACAGCTGTGCTGACAGCAGAGGAGCGACGCGCATGGGCAAAGCAGAACCCACAGCAGCGGCCACCGCTTGAGCTGTCAGAGACGCCAACAGATGCTTCGGAAGATTTGCAAGCCTGGGATGCTAAGCTGCGGCGCCGCGCCGACACATCGATACATCCGATGGTTGCTGCCAGCCCGGCAGATGCGCTTCAGTCCAAATCGTATGGAGGTTTGCATCCGCCTGAGCAGCGTGAGCAGCGCAAGGAGCACATTCATGGCGCTTTGGCATCGCTGGAGCGCAAGTCCCCGCGCCCGCGCAAGACTCGCCATAACCGTGATCCTCTGCGCTCGCCAGACACAGCTTCGGCTATATCGGTGCCAGTCTCCAGCTCACGCCACTCTATGCCGCCCGTACCTGAGCCAGTCCCAGCGCCAGACCACGTGTCAGACCCTGCGCCAGACCACGTGTCAGACCCTGGGTCAGATGACAGCGGATTTGACCTTGAAGATCCTTCTGCCGGAGCCAGTCCGGCATTAAGCTCGCGCCCTCCATTCCGCATGGGCCGCCATGGTTCAAGCCCGCTGAATCCCAACACAGCATCGGGCAGCACAGCGCCGCCAATGCCGCCTGGTTTGATCAAGCGACTGACTGGTACAATGCGCCGCAAGCGCAGCAGCATGCCAGCACAGACACCGTTGCCGCGGCGGTGGTGGCGAAACATCAAGGAAAGCATGTATGCACCGATTCCGCCGATCCACGTTGAGCACAGCCCGCAGCAGCAGTGGCCATCGTCTTCGCCAGCCCCATTGGTTGATGCCGATGCTGGTCATAAAACTGGCGAGCCGACAGACGACTTTCGCGGAACCATAGAGGAGCTGCCTGCACACCCTTTTCGTCGCCACTCGTTCAGCGGGTCAACAGACATGGAACAGCAGAAAATGACCGCCGCGCTGTCGCCGCGCGAGAACATGCGGCGCAAGCTAACCCTGGCTGAGCGCGTACGTGGTGTGCTGCGTGGACGGCGTTCTACGCGCGACCAAGTGTTGGCGCCGTCTCTGCAGCAGCCGCATTCGGGCGCAGACTACTCGCTTAAGCTGGCTGAGACCATTCCTTTTCGGCACGATGACGAGCCGTGGTCGTCAAACAATCCCTTTGCAGCTGGCGCAAAGCCCGTGCGCCGTGCATCGTTTGACACGCTGAGCGTACATGAGATGGCTGAGGTTGATCGCGCTGAGATGCATAGCCGACTCAACAATCTGATCAGCTCGCACTCATCCAACGTTCATGAACCTGGTAACCTGAGCCATCAGCAGCTGGCTGCATCGCCACAGCTTAATTCCACGTCGCCGTTTACTGCTTCCAGCAAGTTTTCGTTCCAGGCGCCGACGCCCAAGCCGTTGCCTGCACCGCCCCAGCGTGCGTCGACCGAGCATGTGTTTACGTTTCCATCGGCCGAGGAGATGAAGCTCAAGCAGGGTACTCCGTCGCCTGTGTTCAAGGCTCAAAATGCTGATTATAAGGGCAAAGCGGCTGAATATGGTCGACCGGTGGCTGGGCCCAGCTCGGGTATTCCTGAGATGTCTCAGCGTCCGTTGTCAATGGTAAAGTCGCCGTTGCCGCCAGTACCTGGGTCGTACGATGTGGACGTAAACACGACACATATTCCACAGGTATCTATGGCTCAGATGCAGCCAACGCCGTCGCTTCATATGGCCACAGAGCCGCAAATGGCCGCAGAGCCGCCTGTTGCTGTTGGTCCGCCTGTGCGCAAGCGGCCGTCGTTGCTCAAACGGATAACTCAAGGATGGCGCAATCCAGGCAACACATTGGATCCGATTCCAGAGGAAAGTCACCACCAGCAACAACAGGGTCATTCAGGCGAAGCCGTTGCTTCAGCACTGGCAATGGGTGCAGCAGCTACTGGCGTTCTGGGTCGCTTGTTTGGCTCAAAGGCGGCTGGAGTGCCCAAGTCTTCTGATAACCTACCGTCGCATCAGCAGTCTATGGCAGGCGGGCGGCCATCGGTGCCCAATGTGGCCGTGGTTTACAGTCCGCCACCCAGTTCTGCCGACTCGCATAGCGTGGATCCGCACGGCGCTGGACCTCAGCCGTATTCATCAGGAGTACAACAGTCACAGGCGTACTTGACTGGCCAGCCGTTGCAGCACTACTCATCGGGCAGTGTACATCCACAGAGCACTGCGGTGCATGGCCACAACGGACTGTCGCCAACGGTGATATCGCCCAATAGTCAGGCGCACCCACAGTACGGGTCAATGTATCCTGGCGGTACTCAGACGCCATTGCCTGGCCAGGGTCCACCGCCGCTGAATATCCAGGCGCATAACTTCCAGCAAGACCCGACGTTTGCGTCCCTGCCTCAGCATCAGCCGCAGCAGCAGTTTCAGCAGCCACCGTTGCCAGGACCAATGAGTGCGCCGCCGCATCAGGGCCAGCTCCACGGTATGGGTCATGATATGCCTCCGCCTCCGCCTGCTACCTCAATGTATCCAGGAGCCAACCCATATGGGCAGCCGCCATCGACACAGGCCGAGACTGTGCCGCAGCACACGTCAAAGCTGATGTCAGCTATGGCCAGCATTCCAGTGCTAGGCTCGCTATTTTCAAAGAAGCAAAAGCCAGTCCCAACCGGTCCATCGATGATGCCGCCTAATCGGTTTGATGCGCAGCACCGCCCACCGTCAACCTACTATACACGGCCGACGTCAGGCATGTCTGGATATACTTCGTATACCTCTCATGGATACAACGAGTCGCCTCGGCCGAATGTGGGACCGCACAACATCCTGGAAAAGCTCAAGGATGCTGGTCGGTGGTACCTTATTCCGATGGTTGCGTTCTTGATGCGCGAGTCGGTAGCTCGAGAAATCATGCCGCTGGTCGGTCGCTACGCAATGCGGTATCCGCTGGTTGAAGCTGAAGAGCGCGCAGCACTAGGAGCGGCAGCCCGTGCCAAAAAGGGCATTGTGCACGCAGGTGGCATGCGCGCAGTCGATGCCAAAGAGTTCCGCCATGCAGCGCCAATTCTACGCACAACCACAGTGGATGGGCGACTAAACAATGTTTATGTGCCGCGGTTCTCGCGTCTGCGCAAGTACCGCCGCGCACCAGAAGTCTGGGACGACTCTGAGGCTCACGATATTGCGCAGCGTGTGCAGAGTCGGATGCGGCCTGCTACGGACTTTACGCGAGGCCGACAGGCAGGCGAGCCAGCCCTGCGTGGAGGCGGCAGAGACCGGGATCACGAGCGTATGGTTGGTCCAGGCGAAGACTTTAACTGTAGCTCGCGGGGGTTGTCGGTGGACGGCCCTGAAGGTAGTGGCGAGCAACTGGTTGTAGCTAATGCCAGTGGACCGCCGCTACCGCTTGCGTATCGCCTGGGTGACTTTGTGGGCAACATGTTCCGGCGCAAGAACCCTGAGCCTCGGCAACAGAGCCCTGCGAGCTACTTGGATCATTCGGTCGAAGGCAGCCGCCGACACGCGTCGCTGATTAGTCCGCGTGCGCGCGGCTTGTCTCGCATTGAAGATGAAGAAGAGGAGCACATACACGTCGATGTGCAGGACGATGAGTCGGTGCTGCACTCGCTAAGGCGTGCACCGTCAGCCGAGTTTGCTACGGGCACTGCGCCTGCTGCTGACGATGCAAAGCCCAAGCGCAACAATGGCTTTATGAAATGGTTCTTTGGCCGTGGTCCAGACACATCGGGTTCTGAGCGGCCGGATGTTAATCAACCCTACTCTGCAGGGATGGTTGAGCCTAACAGTGCGGGGCAGCTGCCTGACGCCGGTGTGCTTAATGCAGAGCTGCACCGTGCACCGGCTCAGTCTAGCGACCATGCTGATGAGGTCAAACGCCCTGCCCAGCCTAGCATCCATGCAGACAGCGTCAAGCAGCCAGCTGAGCGTGCTGTGGATGCCAAGCCCGATAGCGCCAAGCCAGCGGTGTCGTCAAACAGCCCGCCCATGTTCCCGCCGTTCAGCCATCTGCCGCCGCGTGTAGTGGATCAGCTCATGCACCGTATTGGCGAACCGCGAGTGTTTGTCGGTTCGGCAAGCTCACAGCTGGTGGAGCCAGTGAACAGCGCAGCAGCAGGCGACGAGATATTTAGCGACTCGAGCCCATACCGTACCGGTACCGAGTGGAACTTTATCTCGTCGCTCAAGTTTAGCTCGCCGTATCCAACGACGACGCGAGCAGTGCGCAACCGCAAGGTATGGGAGCGGCAACGGCGCAAGCTGCTGCTCAAGCCGCGTGACAATGAGATCTCGCGCTGGCCGCAGCATCTAGAGGTGCTGCGCGACCTTATGCAGCTGCTGGCGCTGGTCTTGGGTGTATGTGGATTCACCAAGGCGCGCGAAGACTCGAGCGTAGGCGACCGCTGGCCGTGGATGGTGCTGGCAGGCGTGCCTGAAACACTGGGTCTGCTGTGGGCAGATCTCTCTACAACCACTGGCAAGAGCGTGGGCTTCTTTGGGTTCTTTGGCGCACTGGCCGGTGCTGCGCTGTGCATGTGGGTATACGGACTGTATCTCGAGAACCCTGCGCACAAGGCCAAAAGCAAGGACGAGGTTGAAGAAGAACAGGCTCTGCTCACATACGAGGAAGAGCTGGTGGTGGTTCCAGGCCCGTTCAACTTT